>VWZP01006608.1:1939416-1950476 GCA_013396995.1 Dicaeum eximium
ATAATAATAATAATAATAATAATAATAATAATAATAATAATAATAATAAACAACCATCTCCTTTTTGCATAAAGTTATGCTTTCAAGTAAAAGAAGGTATTTTTTCTTCCAAGAATTTCATAACATAGTTTTGAAAACCTGTTTTGTCACTGTGTTGGGTGGACCTTGGTCAATGGCCACACACCCATGCAGTCACAATTTCACTCCTCTTCAACAGGACAGGGGGAGAAAAGAAGATAAATAAGCTCATGGTTTTGAGCCAAAGACAAAGAGATCTTGTAGCAATTAGTGTCACAGATAAAACAGACTTGACTTGAGAAAATTAATTTAAATTCTTTCAAAGTAAAATAGTGATGGATGGTGAGATACAAAGAAAAATTCCCTCCACCCTTTATTGTCAAGCTTTACTTCACTCCTTCATCAATAACTCTCTCACCTTGTCCCATCCTGAGCAGCACAGGGGGAATGGGAAATGGGAGTTATCACCTTCTAACAGTTTCACTCTCAGTCCTTCCTCACACTCCCTGCTCCTGTGTGAGCTCCTTTCCATGGGCTGTAGCTCCAGGAGGAGCCTGCTCCAGTGAGGTCACAGAATCACAAGGTTGGAAGAGACCTTTAAGTTCATTGACTCCAACCCAGCCCTAACACTTGAACTAAACCATGGCACCCAGTGCCACATCCAGTCTTTTTTTAAACACATCCAGGGATGGTGACTCCACCACATCCCCGGGCAGACCATTCCAGTACCTGATCACTCTTTCTGTGACGGTCTCTCCACTGAGCTGCAGCTTCCTGCAGGGAACATCCCTCTGCCACAGCATGGGGTCATCCACAGGCTGCAGTGGGGTATCTGCTTCACCATCATCCTCCATCAATCCACAGGGGCACAGGCTGCTTCCCCCCAGCCACTCCATGGGCTGCAGGAATATCTGGGCTCAGGCACCTGAGACCCCTCCTTCCCTCTTTCTTTACTGACCCCGGTGTCTGTGGGACGATTTCCCAGGCTTTCATGTTTTTCTCACTCCATCCTCCCACAGGGTCTGCCATGAAGCATTTTGCCCTTTTCTCAGGATGTTTCCTGAAGGCATCACCAGCAGCAATGCTGGAACTGCCCAGAGTGACCAGCATGGGGCAGCCCCTGGCCTTTCCTCAGAGACCAGCACTGCCATTCCCCCTCTACTTCCAATTCCAATGGGTTGCCAGTGCCCAATACAAAATCTGACACCTCCTTCCTGAAAAATGGAAAATAGTTTTCAATTAGTGTTTTTTTCCCTTTTTCAGTTAAAACTTAGCAGAAAGGAGTGAGCTGCTTTTATATCATGCCATAACTTCCTTCCTTGCAATTTAATGTTCAAAAGATTGCTTTTTCTTTTTCCATTTGCAAATTGAAAAAGCAGATTTTTCCTCTCTGTGATTAAAAGAATCATAAAGTTATGTCTTAAACCCCCCTATGCATTCTATTCTGTATTCTGCAAGTGTTTCTAATTAGCTCAATGGCTGAAGTGGCAAAATGCATTAAAAAACTGTGATTTTTAGTGTTTTGTTTTCTTAATTGGAGGTCAAAAATCCTTGGAACTGTAACAAACAGAAATAGATGTAGGACATACCTATAAGGCACAAGAAGTACAGAGCTCATAGCCTTTGTATTATATGTATAGAAAAAAAAATTTAAATGTATTTTTAGAAGAAAGAGCCATTAGAGGCTCTTAGAAACCAGGATTTCACCCTGGCTTAATCAACAAATAACATAATTCTAATAGCACATAAGTGATTTTTTCTAAGTAGAAAAATAATTAATAGGCTAGGACTGAGCAGAAAATAAGGATTACCTGTGGTTCTGTTTATTTTTTTGACATTAATAACTGCAAAAGTGCCCCATTTTGTAGGACTGAACTCACATACACACTGTTTTACCATTTATGCAGTTAAGAAAATTAATTTCCATAGAGAATAACCCACAAAATAACTCTCTTCTCAGGAATAAAAGAGAGAAAATATCTGTACATAAGGATAGATATTTTCTAATATCTAATGAAGAGACTAATGGAGGAAGTTTAAAAATTAAGAATAAAAAATAATTAATCTTTCTGTGTCCTGTGCTTGATGGTGCATTTCAGACTAATTTTAGAGGTGAAGAGCTGCAGTGATTGACCTTGAAAACCTAAAGAAAAGTTTTTCTTTTAACCATGTGTCAAATAGAATCAGTTCCTAATTACAGACCAGGTAAGGAAGTTTCTGTTGCTACAGTATGTGCAGATTCATTAATTTGGGAAGAGATGGTAGCATTTTTTCTGTACTTTTAGTGGGTCTGGAAGATTGCACAGAGGAACTGTAGTCTATAACTACAGCCTCTGCTGCAATAATGCAGCTAATTAATAGCAATCCATTATGTCATTTATACTATATAAAACTTAACTTTTCTTTCAGGAGCCAGATGCACTGTTCAATAATCACTCAGAACAAAAGAGTTTTACACTTTTAAACCTTAGTGCCTAGGTTCTAACTGATCAGCATTGTATGACTTCAACATCTGTGCACTCCAACTGATTCCAAATACTTTTTTAAAAAAGTTGGAGTTTTTTAAACTGAGTTTATTTAATTGGAGTTGTAAAGGCAATTTAGCAACCACCTTACACTGCTATTTTTAGTCTCACTTTAGATTAAAGCTAACCTTCTTATTCATTCAAGCAAATCTACACCTCTGGATTGATTATAAATTGGATTAGTGACAGTAGCTACTGTTTCACTGGCAATGCTGAAGGACTAGAACGGTACAAAGGGCAAAATCTGCAAAGCAGACTTGGATGTGTATTTGTCTTGTTAGGTGCCACTAGCAGTTAAAAAATCCAATTTATTTACCCCCTACAATCCCAAATTTCTCTTTGTGCAGGGAACAGCTGAACAGATTTTTTCCTTAATTTACAACTAAGTTTTTGACTTATTTGAAAATTATTTCACTTAGCCACATGCTCTGGTTCAGTAGACATACTCAGAGCTTCTGAATCTACATAAATAATGTTAATAAACTACTTCTCAATAAATAATTAGGGTTTGTATAAGAAATATGGAAGATCAGATGAAATTCCTTACTTTGATCTGGAGTATGAATTTGTACTTTAGTTTCTCACCTTCTCCTTCCTTGTAGGCAGCACAGGCAGCAACTTATTTATTCTTTCTCTGGTCTGCTTTATGCATGCTAAAATGCATGCTAAAACCATACTGGGTTTGCCAGAAAATAACAATGACTCTGTGGACAGATGATTAGCACAATCGCCAGGGCTCCAGATCCTCATTAACATCCTTCTTGCTGCAGAGAAGTTTAACAAGAGAGAGTTTGCCACACCATAATACACCTCAAAGAGACATACAGAGTCAACTCATGCATAAAAGCATGTTTCATACCGCTGAAATAAAGATTAAAATTGAGAGAATATAGAAAACAGCATTTTAATGAGGAGAAATGTCTGTCAAGACTATCCAGTGTCCGAAGTGGGAATACTGCTGTGCAGCCAGAAAAAGGTCTCTCTAGAAGTTAGGTGTCAATTTGTTGGATTAATCAGTTCAACTGTTGTTGAAGTGGTCCATGATATTTCCTAGTAGCCGGCCTCAGACAGACGACTCTCTAGTGAGCATATGGATTTACCTGAGCCTTACACCTGGGTGTCTGCTGCCTTCTCAGTCTGTAAGCCTTGTACCCCAAACACTTACGGACCTTGTACACATCTATACGGATACATCACCAGGTCCCTAAGGGCACTACCAGGCCTTATTGTCCCTGCCCAGCTCCACCTGCTCCCCACACCACCCATGGGAGCCCCCTTTCAGCCCACATGGGTGACATCAGTCCCTGCCCCAGCTGGGGTGTTATTCTCCAGTCCTTGAGTTTTCTCTGCACATGATTCATCTCATGGGTGTACCCTCAGGAGCCCACCTCCCCTTGCCCTTTTCTGGTGCCCCTGGCTGGCCTCTTGCCCTGGCTCTTCATTTGCCATGCCTGAGGTTGTTGATGGTCCTGTTGCAGGTACCTGGTGTTGCCCACCCTGTGGGCCTGCCCCCCTTGGAGAAGACACCTGGCCACCCTTGGCCCCTGTCCCTCAGGGACTACCTGTCCCTTGCTGCACTCTTACATATGTACCCTATGAGCTAAATTGAGAGTTGTGTAATTCACTAGGCACATCAGCATTCTATTGTGACACTTAGTAATCTTGGACTGAATTCCTGTTCCAATTATAGATCCAGCTGTTTGGTGAACAATAAGTCCATCGAAGTTCCTCTGAAAAAGCAAAAGAAACTGAACTGAATCTAAGTCTGGCCAAAGACAATAGCTGGAAGCAGACTGGAATGAGGTTCTTCATTAGGGAAACAATTCACCTGTATGTCAGCAAATCCTTGTTTGGAGAAAAAACAAAACAGAAAACTTCTTACTCTTGAACTCACAGCATCCAGGCTCAGTATCCCAGGAAAGTTGTTTGCATATTTGTGACATATTTCTACAAGGCAGAAGGCTGTAGGCTTCTTTCCAGGTTATATAGCAGTGTCTGTCATGGTCCCTCACTTCTTAGTTGTCTAAGTGTGAAACCATGTGTTTCAAAGGTAACCTGACAACCCACAACTTTTTCTTTCATTTTCTACTGAAAAGAGCACTTAAACTCAAAACCTGTGCAAATATTGAAAATGAGCAGCATTTGGGATGTGTGACTAGCTGACCATGCTCTGGGCTTCAGGACTTATGAACACTGTGCTAATGTCAAGAATAATAATGAAGTTCCTTGTCTTTCAATAGATGTCCCTGAAGCTTTGCAGTCAGCTCTGAAAACATTTTGTTTTTCTCTCAGGTATTGGTAGTCGATAATAGTTACTTCACACAACATTTAATTCCTCCTCTCTTCTCTTCTCTTCTCTTCTCTTCTCTTCTCTTCTCTTCTCTTCTCTTCTCTTCTCTTCTCTTCTCTTCTCTTCTCTTCTCTTCTCTTCTCTTCTCTTCTCTTCTTTTCTCTTCTCTTCCTCTCCTCTCCTCGAGTCTCCTTTCTCTTTTTTCACTTTTATGTGTGGCACTAGAATGATTCTCTTGGCATATTAAATTGGTTTGACCATTTTGGTCTGTAAAGTTTATATTTCATGAGAGGTGCACCCATTACAATAAATCAGCAGAACTGGCAGTTAAACAGGCAGCCTGTTCCTCTAGAACATTTGGTTGTCCTCTCAGTAACTAAGACGACAATCTCACACACTCTGCAGTAGCCTCACTCAAGTCACTAGATGTGTGAAAAAGTATCAATTAGGAAAAAAATTCCCTGTAGACTAAAATCTCAGACATTTTCAGGCATCCTGGTACCTAAAGATCAAGTTTTACTACAATTCCTATGATCAGTGCCACCTATTTCTGCTTGAAATCACGTTTCTGCTGCCAGACATACGCAGAGCCAGTGCTGTCTTAAGTCACTAAGTGGCTCAGAGCTTAGCTCAATCTGAAGCTTACACAATCCTCCAAACCATTTTTGCCAGCAGCCTGAATCAATGGCAAGTATTGAATACACCTAAAGACACAATATTCCTAAAGCACTGTCAGATATCTGATTGTGTTGCCCCAGAAAAGTTATATATCTAAAACATAAAAAATTTCCACTGCAATTGTGAAAACAAGGAAAGATTCCTGCCTAACCAGAGCTAGCCAAATGATGGAACTCTTCCTTCTCTTCAGTTCAACACTGTCTTATATATGGTAATTGCCTTCTGAAAAATCAATGAAACTTATTTTCTGACAGATCTGCAGTTTTAGGGGATTTGTTGTTTAAAAGAAATGTTTGTCCTTTGTAAAAGAAATTATAATCATACATCTTTTCTACTCTACATTGACTATCAGTTTCAACAGAGACAACAAAGAATACAGATCTGGCAGCAACTTGCAGGTTACTAAATATTTTCTTTTCATTTAAAACTTGTCTTTTTATATATCAGTCCTTCATGAAACTCAAGAACTGCTGGTCAATTAATGGATGCATCATATCAAGAACAAAACATTTGAAGGAATGCTGTACAGTAATAAAGTCATGGGGTGCATAAGTTTCCAGAAAAGGTTTGAATCAGAAGAAAATGCTGTTCTGCAAGCAAGTCTTAAAATAATCTTAACTTACCAGATGTCCTGCCTGAATTAAAGGATATTTAAAACTCTTTTAGAAATCTAGGGGTTTTGTTTTTTTTAACCTAGGAACTGGGTAAATTACAGAGTAGAATACTCTCAATTTACTAAATATCTGATAATTGCATCTCATCTGATTAAGCACCATTGTTTCATGGGTTTGTGTCCCATTTTCAATGTATAATATGATCAATGAATTCCTCTTTTAAAATTATTTGATACATTGAGAAAGAAATTAAAAATACCTTGCTTTAAAACTGGGTGATAATATAGAGGTTTAAAGAGACAGAGAATACCAGAAGAGAGAGTGGAAGAGTGGCAAAGTTGATGGAGCACAGTTTGGATATTGTTATTGATACTGTGTTTAATAGCACTCTAAGCTATTAAATTCTGACAGTAAAAGATTCTGCCTGCAAGTCAGTCGTGATTTTTAACATGCACAGATGTAAACAGGACAAAGTCTAAGTTCAAAAGTAGGTCAGTTACCTGTAGGTGGCAGAAAATGGTATCTTAAATCTTAGACTTTAGTTGACTTAGCATGATGACATTCTTTGTGTAGAAATGTAATGAGTTTTGTGAGCTACTTGGATTTTGTGAGCTATTTGGACTCTAAAGTATTTGTATATAAGCTTTGTTTCCCTGTTTCTGTTTTGTCCTCAGAAAAAGTTTTATTGTGTGTGTAAGTGCCTCCATACAAATGAAGTCAGGCAGAAAGTACAAATCAGTGACTTTGAAACAGCAGCAGTCTCTCCTGAAAAGAACAGGACCTGGGGACATATAAGTCTCTAAAGACACACAATCATCTTCAAGCACAGCACAGAATTCTTTAAGGCTTGTTCACTGCAGTTATACACTTCAAATGATGACTCAAAAGAATAATTTGATGAACGGAGATGTAGACTCTCTAAATAGACTGGTAATGTCAGAAAATTTAAGTTCTTATAGACTCGTAAGGTCAGAAAATTGTAAGTTCTTAAGAAGAATGTCTCAAATTGACTTGAAAGTTATTTGGCATGCTTCCTAGTTGCATGCACTCCTGTAGGATACTAAAGAAATTTAAACTAAGTAATTAATAAAATAGATTGTGAATTCTAAAAAATAAACCCAGAATGGTCATTATTCTAGACACTATGCAATCAATGTAAACTATTCCAACACAAACCTGCCCCAAACTTTTGAAACTCAGAGTGTTTTGTGAGTGTTCCCAGAGCATCCACTGACATTTTACCTTCTCAATAAATTAAAGCATTATTAAAGCTGCACTAATTATCTGTGTGCTTTCTGTTGCATATCAAGAGATTATACTCTTTAAAGCAAAATAGCAAAAAGGACACTTTGCTGTGTCAGGATAATAAAGTCTTCATTACATTCTAGCCCAATTTTTTTTTTTTTTTTTTCTTAAATGGGGAAGATATAGCAATTTTTGCCAATGTTAATAGGCAGTGGAGAGACTTAAAATAAGCATTTACCCTAAGGACATGGATTAAAGAACAAGCTCATGCATTTTTTACCCTGGAGGAGGTGTTTGGTTTGTGGGTCACTGATTCAGCAAGACTGAGATAGAAAGAAGTGACCTGAACACCACATCTTTCAGTAGGTAAAGGTGAGAGAGGTTAAAGGTGAGCTGTAGCCTTTACAACAGTAGTTTGTATACATAAATTGCATTAACAAATCTTCTTCCTGAAGCTGATGGCATTCAGTGTCTTTGCTGTATCAGCGCATTCTCCTTCCAAAATAGCTGGAATTTTGGTCTCCAGCAATGAACTGGACTTTTAGTTTGGGTTTTTTCTGCCCAAAGGAAGGTTTAAAAGGCTAACAAGAGAGAACAGTTGTCACATTGCTGCCAAGAATATTAATTTACTATGGCTGAAGTGAGCACAGGGGCCTTCATGTCCTGGGCATGCTCCTCACAGCTCCCTGCTAGGGAGTAGGGTTTTACTCACAAGTAACTTAAAAGACTTCTACAGACTTCAGTGAGGATAAAGTTTAAAGCCTTTCTTTTTGCTACCTTTTAGTTGAGCTTTTTTTTCCAACTTGTGAAATTGGCATTTCTTGCCTTGTCCATTAACTTCCTCAGGTTTCTGAAAAGCTGCTTGTGAAAATATGACCACAAGCTCTCCCCCTGCTTGGGAGGTAGCTGCTGTAAGGAAGAAATGGTAGGTGCTGTAAGGAAGGAAAAGGCTTCAGAGATGAGACAAAGGCAATCTTTGTAATGGGTCCCCAGCATCCCATTCTAGTAGGATAACAGCTAAGTTGGAAGTGGAAGGGAAGGTCAGCTCAATACTGCTGGTGTGGCATGGAGTCTATAGCGTTAAACTTAATCACATAGACCTAAACTTTTGCTTTTGCTAGATATGCCCAGAGAGAAGGAAAAAACAAAATGTCACAGACCATTAGATTTTAAATCATTTAATGATCAAGAAACATAGTTTAGATTGAAGTGGAACTTCTTGGTTTCTTTCATTCTTTTTAGGTCTTCCTGAATATTTTTTACACAAACCCAACTTATATTGTCAGCAGTCATCATTCTCATTTTTCAGAGGGGAAAAAAATCCATTATTTTCCTATATTAAATTAACATTCATAAAATCTGGTATTTTTAGGTCAATTTTACTTAAATATTTATATAGCTTCAATTTTTTTTCATAAGAAACCTCAAAGTGCTGTGCTTCACATTTGGATTAGAAAGTGATGAATATTATGGTCTTTTTCTGTGTCTCCAATCAATGAATTCCATTATTTTACTTTAATCTCCAAAAATTTGATGACTTACCCTCTTCCTCATGAAGTTAGGTAGTTAAATTCTGAAGGTCAGAGTAACTATGACCCTGCTCAGTCAATAAACTGGAAAACACCAGATGAAACATTAAATGTGACTCAGTGTTCTTCCTATGAGGAGCTGTTGCCAAGAGCACAGCCGTGGGTGTAGGTATTTATCGTGTTCAGGCTTCAGTAAGCTTCATCATGATAATTAATTCATGAGATAAGGAAGGTATACACGATTAAGGTCATTTCATCACCAAACAAAAAGCGAGAAGTTGTCTCTTAGCCCTGGTGCTTGTGCTATTTATAAGTCCAAGTTCAGAGGGGAGTCTGGAAACCAAAGGCTGCTTTGATGATTTGTGCGACATGTCTTCAAATGAAGAAGCAAATATGATGGAAAGCTCCCTGGGGGGTTTCTTCTGCCTGCAGGCATAACCTCTTTTTTCCTTGGATTTAGTTTCAATTAACTCCTCGTCAGCTATGTGCTGAGCTCAGCAAGGTACCAGACCAGTCAACAGACTTCATAAATTGTAAAATATTTTTTAATATAATCTGAATTATTTATCAGAGTTCATCGTATCCTAGCCTTTCTTCCATGTTGTTTTGTTAACCATGGGTATGATGATTCAGTATTACTTTGCATTTTTGTATGGTTATTTATGGTGCCACACAGTGTCTGCAAAAGATACTTTCTGTAATTCTCTCATATTTTGCATTCCTCTTTTCAGTCACAGTGAATGGATCTCTAGATATTTAGTTTATATATTTTATATGTTTATGGTTTATGTTGTTTTACCTTCTACCCTTCTTTAGGTTTTCTAAGTAACATCTAAATCAGTGCATCCCCAAGAAAAGATGTAAATCACTTATTACAGGTAGAGTCAGCAACTATATCTATACTTATTATTATAAAAGGGTTTGACCCAGATGACTAATTTAAATGCAGCAATAAAAAATGTTTATCCAGAATAAGGTACATTTTAGAATGCATTTAAAAGTGTCTGGAGCTCACTGACAAAAGGGACATCTTTGAATGTTACTTCTTGCCATGATTTCATATTAAAACATGTTTTATGTACTAAACCTTGAAAGCCAGCCTTTATTCTGCTTTCATATTGTTATTCACTCCGTCAGAAACTGTGATAAATGACACTGCCTAGGCTGAAGATTTCCACAAAAAAAAAGAAAATCTGCATTTCATCCAAAAACATGATGATGAGAGAAACTTTTTGTAAACAAGCCCAAAACTAACCAGAAGGGTGTGGGAGTACCTGGTGATCTGACCTTATGCTAGCTGCTTAATGGAGTGAGAACTTAAATAAGTACTTGTAGTATAGGAAAGATAGCTACTCGAATAATTACTTCAGAAGTCCTTTTATGGACCTGTCATGTTCCTACAGGAAATGTCCACTCATAAATTTTGCATGAATCTTCCAGAAGTCTGGTAGAAATCATTATGGAATTCCTCAGTATGTATAGGTTTCTATTTCTTTCACTGGTTAACACTTGGGAAGGTTCTAAGGAACCTTACTCAGCTTCTGCTTACACACCAGCAGGAAACAGGGAAGTGATTGAGCTAGTTGTAGAGTTATGTTATATAGATCAAAAAGAAAAAAATGGAAGATGACAACAACATCTCTCCATTCAACAACATGTCATTTTAGTAAGCAGTCTAAAATACACTTCCCTCCAAATATTGTTTTCATTATACTCACTGTACAAGTTACTAAAAAACTAATATGGTAATAAAATTAATAATTTCCAAGCATGTTTGTTACAAAGTGTGCTTGTTACTGCTCAAAAGGTTGAAGGTTTTCCTCCACTTTAGGTATTACAGAAGAATGAAAACAAATACAGACTGAATTTTTTACTGGTGGTGTGGTTTAATCCCAGCTGGAAATTAGGCACCATGTGGCCACTCACTCAACCCTCCTCTCTTGCCTCCACCCCAGTGGAATGAGGAGGAGAATCAAAAGTAAAAATTATAGGTTCAGATAAGAATAGCTTAATTAAAAACAAAGTAAAACATAAACCATAAACCATAAACCATAAACCATAAACCATAAACCATAAACCATAATAATAATAATAATAATAATAATAATAATAATAATAATAATAATAATAATAATAATAATAATAATAATAATAACAATAA
>VWZP01006608.1:1950791-2029336 GCA_013396995.1 Dicaeum eximium
CATAAACCATAAACCATAAACCATAAACCATAAACCATAAACCATAAAACATAAACCATAATAATAATAATAATAATAATAATAATAATAATAATAATAATAATAATAATAATAATAATAATAATAATAATAATAATAACAACAATAACAATAATAACAATAACAATAATAATAATAATAATAAACAACAACACAAACAAACAATTGATGTGCCATACAATCACTCACCATCCACTGACCAATGCCAGGCCCCTCTTCCCAAACTCAAATCAGTCCCCCCTTCTGAGTAACTCACTCCACCTTATCTCATGGGTATGACATTTCTATGATGTGGAGTATCCCTTTGGCCAGCTCAGATCACCTGTCCCAGCTGTGCTTCCTCTCGGTTTCTTTTGTGTATCTTCTCACTGGAACAGCATGAGACACACACATAAAAATGTCCTTGACTTAAGATAAACACAAATTAGCAAAAACCAAAAGGTCAGTGTGTTATCAACATTATTCTCATTCTGAACCTGAAACACAGCACTGTATCAGCTGTTGGGAAGAAATTAACTACCTCAGCCAAGACCAAGACAACTGGCTTTCATCTAACATAACAGTGAGGATCTTGTGAGATGAAATGTGGCCTAAAAAAAGCTTAAAGCAAGCACTGAATGTTACAGCTTGTCTCTGAGAATTTCTGCAGAGCTGGTAACACCTCAGATGCCTGCAGAAGGTGCCTTGAGGATGATGCCCATTGATTTCCTATTAAAGGGTCATTTTCTAAGAGATGTGTAGCAACTCAATGCATTTCTATGATAAGGGGAAGGAAAGAAGCAGTAAAGATTCAAGATACATTTACCACTAGTAGTAGTAGTAGCAGCAGCAGCAGCAGCAAGGGGGAAAATAGATTAAATTGGATAAGAGCAAGTACAGCATCTACTAAAAGTGATAAATATTGGCAGCCAAGTGGCAGAGCAGGATCTAGTTATTGCAGGACTATGGATATACTTTTTCTTTTTTTTTTTTTTTTTTTTTTTTTTTTTTTTTTTTTTTTTTTTTTTTTTTTTTTTTTTTTTTGTAAGTCTGGTAATGCTCAGTATTTTTATTAAAAAACTTGGATAATGGAGAAAATGGTGAGAAACTGGTAAAATCATACGGGTCAGAAAGGGAACTCAGGCTCTTTGGAAGACAGCCTGAGAGCTCAGAATAGTTCTTTGCAAGTCACCATGATCATCAGTTGCCTTCATACTCATGACACCACCAGACAGTGCTTGCTGTAGGTAGGCAAGCAAAGGGGAGCAGGATTGCTGGTAGAGGGAGATAATAAGCACTAGTAGCAATAGAAAAGCCTTTGATCTGTATAATACATTATTTTTACAAGGCATTTATGGAAAGTTTAGGCTGAAAAATGACATCATCAAAATGACTCTAAAAACACTTTGAAAATTTGAATGTCAAGACAGGTTAAAGGAATTTGCCTCTGAGTGGAAAAGACTGTGTCTGAATTTTCCAATATAAGAAGTTGCTATTAATGAGCATGACCAGTTGTTCATCATGTCCCATGAGTGCAGTACATTAAGTATCCAGCTTAATTTACAGTGAAGAAATTTTGGATAGATCAGGAAGACATGCTTCTTAATATAAGATTAGCAAGAACAGACTGTTAATAGGCTTTAGAAACAGTATAGTTTCAAGATTTAAAAGAAGTCACACAAGTTTCTGACATGGACAGGCTGGTTATACTTGAATTGCTTCAAAACAAGCAAGTAAATCATACTTAAGGGGAAGCTGTTTGCTTTTAGTTTGGCTTCCCTCCCCCCTCCCCCCCTAAGATTTTTGTTTATAAAATTTTGTACTTAAAAAAGTTTACTTTTCTGCCTATCACTGCATATTCCACAAGCCCACGATAATTTTTTTGTGTTCAAAACATCACACCCAGTTTATCAAGCAACCTGGGAACTATTAGGCCTATAGAAAACTCCCACTATCTTGCTTAGCTGCTCTTGACACAGCAGTAATAATGAAGCCAATATGCTAAACCGGGTTTCTGCTAGATCAGCTACATGCTGTCAGGTTTCTGATGGAACCAACAAGAGTGGGAACCCTCTTCCTGATTCTATGCAATCACTAATGCATAGAAAGATTCTAAAAAAAATTATGAAAATAAATAATTCAGATGATAAGTTGTAGAAATGGGGCAAAAAATTACATTACTAGCATATTAAACTCATTAATGAGGATCTTAGAGAAAAGATGATGTAGAACTATCCAAAAAATCTTTAGAAAAGTATTTTGAAACCCCATAAAAACTACAGCACAAATGATGTCAGCCTTTGAGACAATACCTGAGGAGGAATTATATAGCCAGAACATCATGTTGCCAGAGGATTATCGACAAAATCTGAAGGACATTCAAGAAGGAAATAAGCAAACTTTAGAACTACATGCAACTCTTACTTAAACCATGGGTCATGGTAGAGTTCTTGGAGGAATAAAATGCAGACAAAGAAACTATAAGTCTTCCATAATGAAAGGAAGAAAACAATCCAGCTTCTGAAAAAAACCCACAGTGAAGGGGTTGGACCAGAGACAATGACTTAGAAAGATACCCTGAGATAAAGCATTAAAGCAGATCATTGTGATTACAGGAAAAGAGCATGTCATATCCACCTGTAAATCTTTAGTTGAAAAGGAGTTGACAAATAAAACTGGCTATATCAGCTTAGTCATATAATAACTCAGCTGGTCTTACTAGCTAAGACAGCTATTACTGTTCCTGAAAATACTGGTGCCTCTTTTTTAAAAGGCATCTATGAATCAAATGGGAAAAAAAAGATCTATTACCTTACTAATACTTATATTTCGTTTTGAGATCACAACGTTGTTTTAGCCAGATTTCACTATATTTGTAATATAAGGGTAATAAAAAAGTTTGCATCTACTATTTTAATGTATATAAAGATACCTTATTCCTAAGGACCTATACTACAACTCATGTTGGTAATATTAATTGCATAAAAATAGGCTGATGAATGAGAAGATAGATGGAATGACTGTGAGAAGGCAAAAGCTGAAAGAAATAATGATAAATTCATGGAAAACAATTTTTAAAATTGCAAAATCCAAGTAGGAAATAGGTCTCAGGAGAATGCCATACTGACTGTTAAACTCATCTCATATTTGTAGCTAAGTTCCTTCAGGAATGAGTATTCAGAAGTGCAGTCAATGTAATGAAAGAAAGAAATAATATTCAGGTAGTATTGCTAAATATGAAGGCTATGGAAGCTAGTAGTACAATAATTAAATATAAATCGATCCCATTGTTGTTTTTCCACACAAGTTTTTCCTATTAATACAAACTGTAATCCTCTTGTATTCTCAATCTTTTAAGTTTATCATTTAACATCATTGAAATTCAATATGTAAATGAAAAGTTTTAGCCACAGGAGAAAAGATGAAGCCAACCAAACATGGACTTAAACCTTGAGGGAAAGAACTGGAAATGTTGAGCTTCATCCTTCTATAGGGCCTTACATGTTCAAACTGCTGTATGAGCATTCATTAGTGAAAAATGTCTCCTTTCATCATTTCATGCTAATTACTGAGAGAAGAAGCAAAATGTTAGTAGCACTAATGTACACTGCACAAGGTAGTACCCTGCCATGTATTAATCAGCATGAGATTGGGAAAGAAAGCTGTCTCTAGGAAATATCCCAGGAGTGCAAAAAGAGCAGGAAGGGATAATCCTGTTTCAAAGTACTTGAAGGAAACAAGAAAAAAAGCCAAACAAAGTAACAAAATCTTAAGAAAAGAGCTGACTGCAATGTTTTGTTGGTTTTTTTTCCTTTTTCAAATTGTCATAGTGAAAGGGGAAGTATCTTTTAAATGATGAATCTTCATTCATTCTCATTGAGTTCGTTGCCTGTATTCAGATGAAATAGTAACTGTCTGCACCTCAATTAAGTATTATTACTAAGTCATCTTTGATTATAACCCTGTTTGTTCCCCATAGTGAGCTTGTAAATCACTCAAGCTGAGCACTGTGCCTTCCTCAGATGCCCTGCAGGGTGAAGACTGATTTTCTCAAACATTTCTTGGAATCGGTCCCTTTCCCTAGGCATTCTCTTACTGGAATTTTAATGTGATTTTCCACTGGTTTGTTCTGTTTTAGAAGTCTGTGGCAACATTTCCTTTTTGTTTTAATCAATTTTCCCAACGATTTTCTTTTTCAATGAGAAATGCAAAACTTCACAATACTTTGAAGAACAACATCTGTTCATTTGCATGGAGAAAATTTTATTTTGTCTGTTATTTTTCATTCCAGTAGTAATTGACAAGCGAGGAAAATTGAAGTATCTTCTGACAGAAGGAAGGGAAATAAGAACTATTTTTTCTCACATGTATATAAAGTGAAAGTAATACAGTTGTTTATAATTATACCAAAGATGTTGTATTTAAAAACTTTGAAACAAACAGCCAAAGCCAAGATATTATGACTGTTCAAAAATAATTTGCTCCAGAACAGGCATTTTCATAAAATAAAAATAAGCATTTCTGTATGTCAGACTTACATCCCTCATGTGGCCACCTGTGGAAAGTGCTGTTAAATTTTTCAATAACATGAAAGCTTAGTCCAGCAGGAAGTGGCTTTTTTCCCATCACCCCTTTGAGGTTTGAAGTCTTTATGGTATGGGATACTGCTTAAAAATGTAATTCACATCTGGCTTCTGAAGTTTTTAGGCACACAAGGAAAGACAGAATATCCCAGCAAAACTCAGAGTTGATTAAGAGAAGACTGCAGCCATGTGGAAAATCATATCAGCACATGTGATTTAAAAACACAGATGAGGACTTAAACAAATAGAGTAATAGTTTGATGTTGATTTAACCTCAGATTCAAGGATATGCTTGAACACTGCAAACTAATTCAAGGGACTAATACTGTTTATATTACTTATGCACATTCCTTCTCAACTGATTTGTCAGAAAGCTTCTTTCCTAGCAAAGGAAGTAGTAGTTTTTTTTTTTTTTTTTATTAAGAGTCCATTACAGCCTCCTTCATATCTTTGTTAGCAAAAGGGTAAATTTGATGCCAAATGCTCTGATACTTTTTTTTCCATAAGTATTTAATAATCTGTCATATAAGAGCTTCCTAACACAAATATTTTGAAAACCAAAGCAAAAGCAAGCACAGAGAGTTACCTGTAAAGCCACAATACATATCTGTAATATTACACAAACAAATGATGAAAAGAGATATCATTAATAAATGGTGCTGATCAATATCTCCATGCATTTAAATAATTGAATTTTGGATGAATGTCTTTGTGTTTTACAATAAGTCTACAGGGTATGGAAATAGCTGTGGTAATTTTTTTTCCACTGTTAATTATCTGTTTTTCCCAAGACAATCAAAAAATCATCTCCACTGTAGAAAAAAATATGAGCTTACGTGGAAAAAAATTACAATAGGTTTAGAATTCAATATTCAGCTTTTAAGTTTACTTTATCGCACCAACCTTACACATTGTGACTTGACTAATTAAGGAAAAAAAATAGAAATTTCAGTAGGGATGCTTTTCTTATTTCAGGTAGCAAATATTAAATAATATTTGAATTCAGAAGTAAAATTACAATAAAAGCAACAACAAAAGCATCAATTTGCAAGTTCTTTTTTCTATGTAAGTAATTTAAATTGCAAATAATTTGTGAATATATTTTATTCTGGCATATTCAAAAACTAATTCAAAAACTAAAATCTTAGTTTTGTAAGTTTCAGTTTTCTGCCCATAGAATATACTGATATACTCCTCTGAGTCCTCCTACTACTGCAGCTAAGTCATATTTTGCATGCACGTAAAAATACTTATTTTCAATACTTCAGTCACTTTGTCAACAGTGAAATTTAGAGCTTGGAAGGTGGAAAAAGAAACAAGTAAATGGATATATTTAGAGAACATAATCTTCTTTTTTTACATCATATATAGCAGTCTCACTTGTATCCTATAGACACTGGTGGTATGGAAGCTCCAAATAACTTTCTTACCTGAAAGTGGACATTGCAATGTGTCAGTTGTAATTCAGGTGAAACACTGAAGATTTTTTCATTGCTCATATATTCAAAGAACTCTACAATTTAACTCCCTTGTGGGGGTGTTGTTGGTTTGTTGTTCATTGGTTTGTTTCGGGTTTTTTTTCTCTTTTGGTACTTTAAGGAAATTATTTCAATGAAATAATGAAATAGATTTTTTTTTTTCTCTGGAATCTTCAGATTTGTTTATTTAAAAGTGTGTATATATATAAATATATATATATTACATGCTATGAGGATACAGACAGAGACATCATGTGACCATCAGTCTTACTCTCTGGAGTATTAGAAATCGATACTTTTATATTTTGAACTTGATTTTACTTTCATTGTTTCCACATTGATGTTCTTGGACTACAGCAATTATTCTATACGGACAATTTTAAAAAATATCAGCTTAAAATAAATGCGAGATATTGATAAACAGATACAACAGATGCCATTTGAAACAACCATCACCCATAAGAAGCTTTCAGACAGAGTATATCCATTGGAAAGTAATAGTATAAATATAATAAAAATTCACATTTTCACAAAGCCATTGTGATTTTGCATGCAAAATCCTTGGTAGTCCATCATCTGGAATAAAGCCAGTGGAAAAATCCACAGACCAGGAAATTTTCAGTGCATTTTCCCTCACTGGAGACAGTAGCTAGCAGTGACTTTGCTCCAGCTCTGTGCTGTGCATTGTGCCAGGGTTTCTTTGCTCTGTTTATTAAGCTGGTGACACAGGCAACGCTGACTCTGGCATTGCAATTCTGTTTGCAATCAAAATTGGTTTTTTCAGTCAGAAAAGCCAAGCTGAGAAGGTGGCAGCATACTGATCATCTTTCAATAAATTTTCATCCAAATTTCCTCAGGGAATGTGAGGGAGGAAGAGGACTTTGATCAGAAAGCCAGTTCCTGAACAGTTGAACCGGAAAAGCAAGTTTTCACTCAGCTCAGCCATGTAATCTCCTTTTAATCTGGGTGTGTGGTGGATTCAGTATGCTGGACTAAAAAGCAGTGGCAATGGAAAACTACATGTGAGGACACTCAAAAGAACAAGAATGAGATCCTTGTTGCAATTGGGTTTCTATGTCCTGTTAAACCATAAGCAATTATGCAGAGAACTAAGACAGATCGCAAGATCCACTCAAAATAGTCTAGGCAGGAGCAGTAGTTTATTTAGATTTATGGAAAACATATTAATAAAGATATCTGGATGTCAACTAGTGCATTCCCTGGCCCAAAGGCAGGGTCCACTGAGAGGATGCAACAGGTGGAGCTGGTGTAGGCACTACTGGGCTGCAGTCTGCCCACAATGTCAATATCTGCTCTGATGTGAAAAGCTTAAACATAAAAGTCTTTTAAAAAAAAAAATTCTTCCTGCTGAAAAATTCTTCCTGCTGTTCCTACATTTTGTTCTTTCTTGAGAAGCACAGTCCCTCATCATATTGGTAAACCTTACTGTCACTGCAGTTCATTGTTAGTTTCATCTACCCTAGGAAATTAAATCTAGCAGAAGCACGGTCTGACGTACAGGCATGAGAGCATCTCATGCAGAGGTCAGCTTGCTTTCAGGCATGGCTGCAGCTTGTGCCAAATAACCTCTGCCTGGCTCCTGCTCAAAAGATAGCACAAGCCAGAGATGCTTCCCAGCATGCAAACAGTAAAACAGGAGGAAACACGAGGGTTTAGTCACACGAACTCTGCTGTGCCAGGGCCACAGAACAGGATCTGCTCTGTAAGGTTTTCTTACATTAGTGCAGTTAGAGTCACTAAAGAAAAGAGCCAAAAATCTAATGTTCCTTCAACTTTTCCCATCTTTGGTGGTGTGGGATTGATAATTTCTTACTTTTGGATCAGATTTCCGTATTTGTTCAAGAAATAAGGATACATCCTTGTCTCTACCAACACATATTTCTGGCATCACAGAATTCAGCAGTCACAAATTTTCAGTACTTAGACCAGAAGAAAAGGAAGTTAACAGCAGAACCTGAAGCTGGGTCCATTCTTTTGAATTCTATGCCAATAACTGAGACTCAGGTCTGTCCTTTATGTTACCTAACAAGTGTTTACTGTTTGATTCTTTCTCCATGGCATTTTGTTACAAAGGTGATGTTGCATTTGTATCCTAAATCCCTTAGTGCATTCTGAAATCTGTCAAATCAGTCATGTTTCCACATTCATAGTGTGTTACAAACAGCCCAGGCCAGCTCAATGGGTGAATTACATGCCAAAAAGGCATAGTAGAGTCACCATAACATGAGCACAACATTGCTCCCAAATTTGACTGTAAACTGGATGCAAGCATAGGGAGATGCTTATTTGTTTCTCAGGAGAAAAGAAAATTATGCTTTGGGATAAGGGGATTGTGCATTACATATATTATATGCAATAATTATGTTACCATTTGAATCTGTTTCAAAGAGTTTCATTTTACACTTGAAAAAGTCCTTTAAGTCTGCCATAGGCCCTCTGAATTCTTCATAATGTCGACTTCTTTCTATTCAATTATGACATAAGACACACCACCATCAAAATACAATCATATAACATTCCTATGGCAAATGAAACAACTACTTACATGGAAAATTAATATTAGGAGAATAACACATTTTTTGCCATCTTCTATATACAATTTTGCTGCTGGAAATCTCCAAGGAAAGGTCTGTGAGCTGATGCAGCTCCTTGTGGCACAGAAAGAACTGCTCGTTGAAACAGAAGACTGCTATGTTAAGTGGCCACTAGGAGCCTAATTAACATTTTCACTCAGTACTGCTTTCTGAATCTGGGAGCCAAATCAGATTTTTATTCCAAGGCATTGCATCTAAAACAATAAATCAAACTGAAATATTGCTTGGCCATCTTCCAGTGAGCTGCTAAATGCTAGTTCCTCCAGAAACTACAGACCAGAATCACTATCAATGCAGGAAAAAAAACATATAAGCTTTGATCTGTGACTATATTGTCTCTACTTATCTGCATTTTATTGTCTCTACCTATCTGCATTTTCCGTTCTTGCATTTTCATTCTTTTCATATGTCTTGAAGCACTGCTGAAGAATAAGCAACAGATAAAGGTGCTGAGTAATCCTAATCTAAAAAAAAAAAAATCATTATTTTCCAGTGACTTCCACACATTAGTCCTTGCACAGAGCCCTGTAGCAGTAACCAACCAGATTTTGTACATGCTGATTTGGCAGCATTGTGCCAATTTGCACTCACTTCTCATGCATTGCACTTGGCAAATTTTGGGGTGGGTGCTGGCCCTGGTGTTGAGTAGGCAAGCATATGTCCCATATAACAAACTGTTGTCTGACTGTATTTTTGTAGGTTCTGTGTTGTTTTTTATTACCTAGTAGCTAGGCAGCTCAGAAACTCAACCATTTACTTTATCATTTAGGAGCAGCTTTTGGATTTGCTACAATCCCTAGAGGATTTGGGGTCTTCTAAATGAATCAAGTATTTATGAGAAATAAATAGTGTATTATGTCTGTGATAGATGAATTTTTCTCCCCACTAGTGGTCTTCTGGCCAGTTTAGGAACTGAGGACTGCTGTTGGATGAAAAATAGATACGCAATATGTTGCCTGAAGGGGGTGATACCAGAGAATAAAATGAGGGAGGACTTTTTCCATGAGTAGTCAGAAAAACATAATTTTTGTTTTTTAATATTCTAATTGTGGGAGCTTATTTGCTTTTGAATCTTATTTGTATTTGAATACTAATAACATTTTTTCTTCCATAACTTTCTTACTTGCACAAAATTCTACATTCCATAGAATATCTAAGCAAAATATTAAAATCTTTAATTAGTATAATAAAGCTTCACTGCCATGGATGAAGTCACTCAACTCAGATCAACTGAGAATCTGTCACAGAAATGAGATGTGTCTAATGGTTGTGAATGCACTTCTTTTTGCAAATTGTGGAAGACAAAAATGTGATATTTTTAGAAGCAATATTGTAAGAGACAACTTATGCATGCATGATATTAATGGCATAAGACATTAGGCTCTGAATGATTGCTTTTCCTTCCTTGCATACCAATGCATTATTTTATACTTAACTGATATCTCAGATGGCTATCTCTTCTTCTACTCCTTTATTTATGTAAGATGTTCTCTCCTTTTTTTGTTTTGCACATTTTGTTTGTCTTGTTATTTTTAGGGTCTGAACATTTATTCTGGGAATAGGTTCAGTCTGTTAGAATGAGTCATGCCCTACCTCCTTCTCTCATCCATACAAGCACACAGGGAGAACTGAAATGTCCCTTATGTCTTCAGAGCAGGAAGAGAGTCTCTTGGTAGCATGTAATTTATTTCATATAACAGAGGTCTTATCACAGGTGTACAGTGAACAGCAGCTACTTTTGACTTGTTTACAGATGAGTTTGGCTTTGGTTTGTTTTCTTTTAAATCCCAATAGAGATAATCTCTACTAGATTCACACTTGTGACCTGTAGACCAATGCAAAATTGTTGGGTTCCTTACTGTTTAGTAAAACATATACTTATTTATTTTTATATAGTTTTCCCCTGTTTCTCATATTGTGATGACAATATTCAGTGCATGGCTATACATTATTTTATAGACAGTGTGTTTTATGTCTCCACTGAGAACTTATTTTTCATGATTTTTGTTATAACAGTGAAGTTTTTGGTATCATGGTGCATTTCCTTTGTAGGCAAGTAGTATTTCATTCAGTTACATCTCTGTATTTCCTTCAAGCTGAGATGTGTTCATGATGGCCATCATATATGGTAATTACATTACCTCTTGCAATTAGGATATTGATCATTTTACTTCCTTCACACTTGCTCACACATGATGCATACTTGTATCATACATACAGGGAAGTGGCAGTTCCAAAAGAAAATTTATTGGAATATATTGGATATATTTTATAAGTAAGTGTAGCTATTTTAATCAGAAGTATTGTCTTTTTAAAGAGATCTATTTATGGATAAAACCTCACATTAAAACTGGAGCTATCAAGAAGAATTAGAAAGTAGGTTCCTTTGAATAATTACATCAGCATAACCACTGTAAGCATAACTTATTCTTTTTTTTACATTTCAGTCATGGCCACAATATGTAAGATAGTCTTTTTTGTTCCTCTTTCAACTCCCACACTTCACTCAATTTTTCTTCTTAAATTGGATTAGAATCTCTTGAGTAGAAGCAATTACCTTGATTCCTTAAATTCTCTGTCAAAGAAGGTCTCTGAAACACAAGGAAGGAACAATCTCCAGGATTATTTTTCCTTTGTTGTAAAATCTGCCAATCACTTTCCAGGGAGGAACTGAAAAGAAGAGGAGGAAAATGAAAAAACATGTCAGAAACAGTACAGGCATTTCTCTTTGTATTTTACATTTTTAACGTTATGGTCAAACGTCCAAAACTATAATTATTTTAAATCTGAATAATTGCAATCTTTTAGTCCTTTTACTTGGTCTGCACAGATCTTTGTGAAGTAGACTCTTGAGAGCATTATGCTCAGCCTGTGTAAATTATAACAGTTCCATAGTGGATGTATGAAGTTCGTAAACAATTATATTTTTGGACCTTAGAGTCACAGGCATACACTGAAATAACAGACATGTAGGGAAATATAGCTTGTAGACTTCTCAAATATACAAATTTGTCCAGTGATTCTAACTGAACTTGAGACTAAGTTTGCATGAATTGCATACAGAAGGATCAAGAGAGAGATGTAAAAAGCAAAGCAAATGTATAATGCATATGCAGCAGTTCAATGCACAAAAGGAATCTGATGAATACTTTATAAGCCTAATTTATAAGTGCACCCTGACTCCCCCAGTGTGTGCTGTTTAAATTAAAAGTTTGTACATCCTGTATGGCGTTGTCAGATTGTATCAACACCTCAGAGTGCTTTGTCCCATTCCCAGCAGTGGAACGTGGGTTTTGTGCACATTTTGCAGAGTAAAATGAGCCCTGATACTGAGATACACAAAGACAATGTGGCTGTGAACTTCCAAAGTGTGTTGGCTCATTTAATTCAATTCTTCTAATTGCTTAAAAATCTAATATATATGGGAATTTTTATCAGCTTAGTTATAACACTACTGCTAAACATTTGATGAATAGGTTGCAGATGTCATACACAGCTCATGCAGGCCAAGATATAGCAGCTGAATTAAAAGGACTACATCAGTGGATGTATGATAATTTAGACCTACACTGCCCTCTCAAATAATTGTTTCTGTGAAGTAAGGAGAAGGATAAAGATTATTTGCTTTCTCTAAGAAGTGACAGGATGAACATCTGTCTTTATGGAAGAGTGATACTTCCAAAAGCTTAGCTTTAGAATACCTCTGTTCGAAATGGCATGTTTTAAACTCAGAGTAAGTGAATTTTAAACTCCTCATCCACTCCTCAACAAAAAATAGCTTAAGTAGTGCCTGGAAATTTACAGGTACAAAGCCTTTAGGAGGTAGCATATTAAATTGATCAGTTATGGTAATTTTCAGGTCAAAAAGAATTAACGAAGTATTGATAAGGATTCTTGTCTTCTCAAGCTGAATCATTAACTACTGTCTTCACAAATGCATAAAATGCACCAAGCTAAGGATACAGAGTATCATGGGCAAGTCTACAGATCTGTACATTTGTCAAATGCCTGACTTTAGGTCCAGACATGTGATGAAGGAAAAAAGGACCATGAAAACTACGGACTACCACTGAAGGTAACTAGAGTGTTTACAAAAGTACAAAACCCCATCTGTTTTACTAAGAAGATATACTGTCAGCAAGAATAATCAACAAGTTATCCCTTTTATGCATTCAAGAACATATTTTCCCAAATCTTTTCCAACTGCAACATACTACTATAATTACTTTTAGATTTAAATTCTCTAAACTTAGGCATATCAAAAACCAATTTCTTTTAGCTTTCCAGTCAAATTATTTTTTGAAGTTTTCATACCTTTTTTTTTTTTGCTATAAATTCTGTAAGTAAATTTTTATCCTGAGAAAATTTCAAACCCCGGTTATCTTTTTTGCATTATTAAAATTATTTCATAGAAGGTTGTTTTATCTTGTTTTCCATTGTCTACATCTTCAACCCAATTTGAAATATAGCCTCTTTTCTAAGGAAACACTGAAGAATTAAATGCTTCATGAGCATGATACTGTAAATTCAAGTCCATATAATTCAAATAAAGTACATTTGATTGTGAATCTGTATTATTTCAGTTATATAAATCAGCAATAAAACTGACTTTTTTTCTCTTTCTTCACTTTAAAAAACATGAACAACATTGCATTAAATGAGGGTGTGTTTACTTAGGAAATGTGATTATGGGAGCAGATACAATTATTTTAATCACTGAAGCATTGTCTGGCTCGTAGAAATGTAGATGAAGATTTGGGCAAATCTGTGGTATCTGTCACCAGGTGGGTGTCACTAGGGTGGTCCCTCCAGAATGCTGCAAAAGAATAAGCAGAGCAATGCCTGTAGGCAAAGGGAAAAACAAACAAGAGGCAAACATACAGAGATTTGATGCCAAGCAAATACTGTCATTATGAGTATTACGAGCCTCTAAAGAGAGATATTTGAGAGTAGTCTGTGGTCATTTTTTTGTATCACACAGTAAATAAAATAATCCCAGAGCAATGAGGTGATAAAGCTCCTACAGAGCAAAGGTACAGCCTGGGTCCTCACACCTGTGCAAACTCAGTCTCATGATTCCCAAAGCACAGGTTCAGACCTCCGATATCTCAGCTCAGGCTGCTGCCAGCAATAAAGATCCTGTAACTGGTTTGGACTTATGAATATTCAAGCTGAAAATTCAAGCACCTGAAAAACTGTAGATCTTAGAAGATTCACAAGAGAAAGTTATATTTTATGTGTCTACTGATGAGAGTAAAACCAATACTTTCTATTTCATCAAAATGTGGAGAAAGATCCCTCAGCTGAATGTTTTTGAGTCCATAGCCCTTTGGAGGGAGATGACATTTTCTATGGAAATCTGTGCTACACTATTAGATTAAAATACATGAGGCAGGTACGTAGTGAAGGACATAATATATGCATGATGGAATAAAAGAGAAATGTCATTGTAGCACAAAGAGGTTACTAGAGGTTATTTTCTTAAAATCTTTCAATCTGGGGGAGGAGGAGAGGGAGGCAACTTTTAAATCAAAAGGTCATTTTGGTCTAGCAGTCTAGAGCTATTCAGCTAGACAATCTCTTTTTCTCTCCGTGTTTGTTCCATTCATTCAAGTTTATGTCTTCAGCACTCAAAACCATCTGGAATGAAATGTTTACTTTTGAAGGTCGACTAATTGCTTTTTCCCTCTTTAATAAATATGGACATATATATGTGTGTGTGTGTGTGTGTGTGTGTGTGTGTGTGTGTGTGTGTGTATGCAAAAATAGGTATTTCATGAAAACATGCATGTATATAATGCATGCATATATACATAGAACCACTGATGTTGGAAAAGACCCTTGAGATCACCAAATAAACCCAGAAATGCCAAGTCCACCACTAAGTCATGTACCTAAGTCTCACATGTCTTTGAAACACCTCCAGGGGTGGCGATTCCACCACTGCTCTGGGCAGGCCGTTCCAGGGCTTGACAACCCTTTCAGTGAAGAAAGTTTTCCCAATATATAATCTTGAGCTCCTCTGGCACCAATTGAAGTTGTTTCTCTTGTGTTATCACTTATTACCTGGGACAAGAGATTGACCACCCACTTCGATGTGTCCTCCTTTTACGTAGCTGTAGGGAACAATAAGGTCTCCCCTGAGCCTTCTTTTCTCCAGGCTTAAAAAAACCCACAGCTTTGTCAGCTGCCCCTCTTAAGATTTGTGCTACAGACCTACAGATCCTTCCCCACCTCCACTGCACTTTTCTGCACATGGTACAGAGCCTCAATGTCCTTCTTGTAGTGAGGGGCCCAAAACTGTACACAGCACTCGAGGTGTGGCCTCACCAGTGCTGAGTGCAAGGCCACGATCACCGCCCTGCTCCTGCCAGCCACACTATTTCTGACTCAGGCCAGGCTGCCTGTGGCCTTCTTGTCCACCTGGGCACACTCTGGGTCATGTTCAGCCACTGTCAAACAGCACCCCCAGGTCCTTTTCCACCAAGCATCTTTCCAGCCACTCTTCCCCAGCCTGTAGAGCTGCACAGGGTTGTTGTAATTCAGTGGAAGGACATGGCTCTTGGCCTTGCTGAACCTCATACAACTGGCCTCAGCCCAATTAGTCATCCAGTCCAGATCCCTCTACAGAGCCTTCCCTCCTCCCAGAAGATCAACAATCATCCTGCCCAACTTGGTGTCATCTTCAAACTGACAGAGGGTTCATTCGACCCCTTTGTCCAGATCACTGATGAAGATATTACACAGGACTGGCCCCAACACTGAGCCCTGGAGAACATTCACCACCACTCTCTGGGCCTGATCACCCAGCCAGTTTTTTACCCAGCAAAAAGCTTCCCCAAGCCATGGGCAGCCAGCTTCTCCAGGGGAATGCTGTGGGAAACAGTGTCAAATGCTTTACTAAGTCTATCCCGATGACATTTACAGCCTTCCCCTCATCTATTAAGCAAGTCACCCTGTTGTAGAAGGAGATCAGGTTGGTCAAGTAGGACCTGCCTGTCTTAGACCCGTGCTGACTGGGCCTGATCTCCTGGCTGTCCTGTACATGCCATGTGATGACAATCAAGATGATCGCCTCCATGACCTTCCCTGGCACCGAGGTCAGGCCTTTAGTTCCCAGAATCCTCCTTTCAACCCTTATTGGAGGTTGGTGTCACAGTTTTTAGTGTCCAGTCAACTGAGACCTCCTTGGTCAAACACGACTCCTAGAAAATAATGGTAAATAAGGGAAATGGCTCAGTGGTGCTTACACCAGCTTCCTCAGGACCTCAGGGTGGATGAATGACATCCAGTCCCCTAGACTTCTTGGATTTTGAGGGTTTCATGTTGGTCCCCATCCATCTCATTCCAGCTCAGGGGCAGGGTAACCCAGGAACAATTGGTCTTACTGTTAAAGACTGAGGTAAAGAAGGCATCAATTAAATCAAGGCATTAATTAAATCAATCTTTTCCTCATTCTTCGTCACTATGTTTTCCCCCACCTCCAATAAAAGAGGGAGATTTTCCTTAGCCCTCCTTTTTTTTTTTTTTTTTTTTTTTTTTTTCATTTTTAAAAATTTTTTTAATTTCNCTGATGCATTTATAGAAATGTTTTTAATTGCCTTTTATGCCAGTAGCGAGATTAGGTTCTAGTTAAGCTTGAGCCCTTTTAATTTTCTCCTTGCATAACTTCTCCATATCCTTGTAGCCCTTTCAAGTTGCCAGCCCCTTCTTCTAAAGATCATAAAATCCCATTTTTTCCCTGAGTACACAGATAGTATTTATGTTGAACTATTATTTATTTCATTTATGAATTATTATTCAATTTTATATTAACCTGACTAATTTGAATACAATACTGTGAACTTGATAATATTGAGAAACGAGTCCACATTCAGCAAGATTTTAAAGATTTAAAAATATTTTCCTCTTCTCAACAACTATTGCATGACCTTCTAATGCATGTTTTAGTTATATGTACTGTAATAGAAATAAATAAGGTGTTTGGGAGATTTTTGCTTTTAAGCAAAATAAGGAAATTATCCCTGGAGTCTTTGCCTTCCCTCCCTCTGGTCACAATTTTCAGTTTTTGTTAGTATCCTATTAAAAGCAACAGCAAAAGGATTAATATTTTCATAGTGCTTTTGTGTTAGTGCTTGCATGAAATCACTATGGAGGCAACCCTTTCATTTACCTTTTTATTTCTTTCTCTGAACTGAGAAAATATTGGTTTGTTTTCCTCTAGGAAGGCAAAGTTCATGGTTGCATTACTGCCACAGTTCTCAGCATTCTTGTGAGAAGGGGCATGTCTGAAATTCCTATTTAGAGAAAGACACCCCACAAAACCCAAAACTATGAAAATTCATTTTCAAAGCATTTCTCGAAAGAGTACGTTTGACACACTGTACCTTTCTACGTTAGGAGATTTAAAACTTGATCAAATTTGGAAAATTGAGGTTGTATTTTATGGTGAAAATTTCACAATACAGCCATGTGTCCCTAAAGTCCTTAAAGAATGATGGTTGTTCTGATAGCTATTTTATGGTTTCTAAAAAATGATTAATTGCTTTTGAGATTTATGCATCTGGTACTAAAAATGCATGAAATGTTATGTCTGGCTGTTTTTTGTTAGAAGAAAACCCTTCACTTTGCAGAGCTGGACATGATGTAAAAGGATATTGCAACTCAATGTTTCAATGGCATGAAAGACTGGAAGCATTTTTCAGCTAGGACCTAACAGCTCCTAAAGCCTGTCTTCACAAAATATAACGTAATGTAAAATTACTATGGTCTTCACATCAGAACTACTTTTTGACAGACAATTAAATATTTCCCTGAATTAGGTCTTAAATGAATTAAGCATTAATTGAAAACAACAACAACTACCACACAAAAAATTCCCAACCCAAAACCAACCCAAAAAACTTTCTAGTTTTGATTTCAACATTTTGAGAAATAATTAATTCACTATATCAATTAAAAAGTTGTCCTAGCAACAACATTTTGTTCCAAACATGCATACTTTCTCATTTGAATTTATCTAGCTTGAAATTTAATACTTTTAGATTATAAAAAGCCCTGCTAAATTGAAGAGCTTGTGGAAATTTCCTCTATCACAGAGGTGGCACCAGAACCAAACCTAGAGGCTACTCTCTGCTTCTACCTGACATCCCTCTAAACAGATGCATGAGTCTGGTTCTCACGTGAGACTGGTGCACAAGGGAGACCCCCAAGCACAAGTGCCTTTCTGTACACTGGGAGAGAGCTAACATGGCAAGTGCCTTGCAGCCTGGGGACCAAGGATACATCTGCTGGAAGTGGGGACATGGTCCTCTCACTGGTCACCAGAGAGAAAAGATCAGTGCTGCTCCTCTGCTTCCCCTCTTGAGGAAGTTGTAGACTGCTACAATGGCGTGTTCCTAGTTCTGGCTCAAAAATGAACATGTCTAAAATTAACATGCCCAGACTGAGGATATAATCTGGGTGTGTGATAAAAAGCTCTTGTGGGCAGCCTGGCTCTCTAAGCACAGCTGTGGGAAAGAGCCTCAATGCCTACATGTATTTCTGTATTCTCAGTAGCCAACCCTCACCCTGCTCGGGCAGAGCGGGACAGGCAGGATGAGTCCCTTGGCACTGCTGTGGTTGTGTGAAGCCTCTGTGTGTCTGCCTGCATTACCTGTGCCACTGGCAGTTTACTGAACAGTCATGTACTGAACAGTGTGGTGTGCATGTGAGGTCTGCAGGCACGCTCACTGCGGGGTGGAATAGGGGACATGCCTCCTGTCTGCAAGATTTGCCAGCTCCAAACCAATATGTTTGCTTCTGTACCAGAAACTGGGTCAATGGTCCTGTGGACCCATCCCATACAATCCCAAGTGTTTTCAAAGCTGTGGCTTACCAGGACAGCTCATTCTGTGTGAAAGGACTCTTTATGTTTAGGTGGCGTTTAAATGGCCGTAGTCACTTCTGTTACTGATTGGTGCAAAATTCTCTCACTTTTCTCTCAAAGATACAGTCAATAAAATATAGAGTATGTGCCCACAAGGAGGGGTGGTCATGTCCTGGATAGGGGTAACTTTGGGATGGAGGTATGCCTTGATATTACAATTAGATTACAATGAACCAAGCTCATTGGAGGAGAGTGATTTCACCACAGCTGCAGGCTCATGAGAAGGACATCTCTCCTGCCTGCCCTGGCTCACAGGTGTTAGGCCATTTCTCAGCTGCAAAGTGCCATCGAGGTCCCTTCCCTGCAAGGATTTCAGCAGCCTGGCCACGCTGTCTCCACTCTGCTCCCCTCTCTGTTCTGTCCCCCTTAGCAGGTGCAATGGATGCAGATTGTGGGCGTGAGGAATCATCATGCAATGGCATTTGAGCATGACAACTGCATCCCATCCAGGGAGCAGCAACTGTATTTTACCCTATAATTCCTGTACCATTGCAACTCCTGTTAAAATGCAAATATAACTTCTCAGTTTCCTCTAATTTTATCCCCAGTCCCATACAAGGAATTTATTCTCTTTTCTAAGTCTGATTTTATTATGGCAAGTTTACACTAAATAGGTTATTCTATTTTGTCTTTTTTATATATTTGAACAACATTAATTTTGGTTCCAGATGTTTTCTGAACATCCTCCACATTTCAATACTTTTGAAAATCAACCTTGACAGTGTAGAGAACTCCTCTGACACTTCTGTTATAATTCTTTGATGCAAATTACATGGATATGCTGATGGTACATCCAAGTGAGAGGGAGAGTTTAACATCCTTCAGAGTAACTTTTGTAATGGAAATATTTTTATTGTGAACTATGAAGGGACTCTATTATCTGGTTGTTCCCCAAAAAAGAACAGAGATACTGAAGGAAACCTTTTACTTTGTCCACTGATAATCATTGTGGATTCGTTATATTTTATTTTATTCCACATTCAAACACAAAGAAGACATGCCCCAAACATAAAAATTAACCACACACTTTCCTTGTTGATTTGCTACCCTGGAAACTTTGCATCCATAACATAGGACAGTGTGTTGAAATAGCTTTGCCGTGATGGGCATGGATGGGAGAATTCCCAGGGGGCCTCCTGATGCTCTACAGTCACATTAACCCAAGAAAACACATAGCAGGAAAAGGCACAGAGATATTAATTTCACTAAGGAGCTGAAGGCTTGTAATTGCATATTACATTTTACTCTGTCTTTACTTTTACATGGTAATTGGTCACATTTACACTAGAATAAAAGTGAAAAATAAGCTGAATCAACAATCCAAACAAAATCTACTTGATGGATATCTTAACCCTACTCCATACACCTTAGACCTGATGTAGCCATTGCTGCCATCCACAGTGTGGAAAGATAGCTCAAAAACATTGCTTCCACTTACCCTGGTTTAATGTAAGATTTTTTTTTTTTTCTCAGTCTGTATTACTTGTTTATAATTCTGAGATGCTAACTTCTTACTGTGCTGATCAGAGGGAGTACACTTAGTAATCCTGAGTTATTAAGCTCCATATTTTAAGGGATAAAAGAGAACGAGGGAAAAAGAGAAAAAGGGATAAAAGAACAGTCTTTTCTCTTTGTAGATAGAATGGACAGCTAGGGCTTTATGTGTATTCAATTTTGGATCCTTTTTTTGTTTGCCGTTACAGATTTGCTTTATTTTATTTTGCTTAATTTTAGATCTTAAACAGAATTTTTATTTGTAAAATGTACAGCCATAATTGTAAAGTGAAATAGGCAAAATACCGCATTTTGGTAGATCTCACTTCTTTTCAATGGCCATTAAGTTATGGAGTTACAGGTATAATATTCCTGACACCAGTGGTCTTATAAAAATAATTACAAACCCTTTACTTATAATATAATAATATCAAAGAAAACTTCCTTTAAAAAGCTGAAATTAATCACATACTTTTCCAATATTTCAGATGTCATTTGCACTCTGACTTGTAAGTTTTTAACTTATCACAGTTATACTTTTTTGTTTGTGTTTTGTGATTAGTTCCATCTGCAAAGTTCACGTCTGCTGATTGTTTATGTCTGTAATCAGCCGTGCAATCAGATATCTAAAGGAGTTGAATAACTCAACTAGTTTGCATGCATTTCCAAAAAAATCCCTGCAAGTATGGGGCCAGAGGAAGGATCATCCTATCATTAGTGAACAACAATTGAAGACTTCTCATCTCTGTGTTGGACTTTAGGAAGGGGTAAGGCTCTGCAGTGGGGATGATCCTCACTCCAAGCATTTTGAATACACACACACTTCTGCATTCCTGGTGCAAGGTGCTCTGGGCACTGAAGGTGGCTCCTGACACCTAAGGGGGTTCAGTGAGGTCTGAATTGCCATCTGGCCACCCTGCAGCTGTCACATGATCACTGTTCATATGCACATTTGGCTCATGGTCATTGATATCTTTTTCCTGTCTTTCCCTTGGGATAACACGAATAATGTCAGCTACTTTATGTCACAGAAGCTCTCCTAGCTTACAGTAGTTTAGTTATTCATCCTGAATGCATGTGGTAAATGTGGACCATGCAATGGGTTGGCTTTGCATTTCAAGAATCACAGTGAATTAGCTTTAATCTTCAACATCAAAAAGGATTTTTGTTCAAATTACTAGCGATGACTGTGCCAGCATGCTGGGCTATAAACTGAGAAATATGAGGATAAGATTCACTGTAAAACAAAGATCTAGGTGGTATTTCCTCATCAAAATCCTTGATAAGGTGATAATTTTTATTTTTTTAAAATTTAAACAAACAACAAATTTGACAAATAAATCTCTGGTTGTTTTTAATTTAATTAGTAGAATGCACATTTTCTCTCTTCACATTTGAAGTAGCTTGTGTTTTCCCTGGATATCTTTTAGGTCAGAGTCTGTTATCAAAGACGAGTTAATAAGTGCAAACAACCATGAGAACTCGGAATTCTTTGACTTTTTGGTTTGGAATGCATTATATAAAATTTTATCAGACATTTGTCTGGATATTTTACTTTTAAGGAGAAAAGTTACTTAGAAATACATATAAGAACAACAAATTTTTTGCTTTTTCTATGGGTACAAACCTCAACTATTAAAATAATATTAATTTGGCAAGAACAGTTGAATTTTTTTGGTTATCAAGGCAAAAGACATTAATTCAGATGTATAGCCATACATTTCAAGAGAACATTTATCTTATTTCTTCTTATGTAAACATAACTTAGGAGAACTTAAAAATACCATACCAAGAATGACACCTCAGCCATGAAACCCCGCAGGGAAGATGGTGTTTAATCACCAGTATTAAATACAAGAGTCACATATGTGTTGATGACTTCTTTTCTTCAAAGATGAACTCATATGAACCACAATGTTCAATCTTGCCAAATATATTAATCTATTGCTAGGAATTTAAATAGATATTAATCCTTGCATTTAACTTGAAGCACACTCTAAGCCCAAATGTTTATACCTGGCAGGGGGATGGGAAGATGAAGGTAACAGGGGAGAGAGAGATGGGCTAAAAGGAGATTGCCTGCCTATACTTGTGTGATGTATAGCCCATTTAACAGAGGATTTTATGAGCTGCAATTACCCATGCCTCTCATGAGAGATATTTTTCCTTCCTTCTAGCCATCCTAGTCAAACAAAAAATGTGTGTGGCACACTTTCAGTCTTATCACTACCACCAAAACAGGTAGGAAGATGCTATCATATATTTTTATAAATCATTATAGTTTGCAGTATTTTTTAAAATTTTCTATAGAATTGTTCACATCAATTAATTGCTGATGAACTTTGCCTGACTGATGGTACAAAGTGGATTGGATATTTAGCTATAGAACAAATTCAGTGCACAGAACTAATGGAAGTCTTCCAGCAAAACACAGCCCTCCTAAAGCTGGATGTTTTTCTAGTCGCTAATGGTAATTTGTCCTTATCAAGGTCTTAGAAACAGCACATCTGAGAAAATAATTTTATTCTGTCCTGGTTCCAAATAAGAGAGGGTTAATTTCTGCAGTAGCCAGGAGGGGGCATGGCTGAGATCCACCTCATGTAATCGCTGGTGGCAGGAGGAAGGGATTCTCTCTTCCAGGGAGAGAGCGTTTTCTTCTGGTCTAGAAAATGTGGCAGAGGGAGACATCCAATATTGTCTATTATCAGGGAGTTTTTCTGTGTGAATAACTCCTTTTCTTATACATTTTGTTATTAATATTACTGCTGTTACTGTTTTTTCTCTTGTCTCATTGCTGTTGCTGACAGTAAGGAAATTGTCCTTATCTCAACACATGATCTTTATTTTTTGTGCCTCTAGTTCTTGTCTACCACCCTCTGAAGGAGAAAGGGGGGGGAAATCAGGTGGAGTGAATGGTAACATCAGTTTAGTGGGAGCACTCAAATGGAGAATACCATTTCTGAGCCATGACCACTTGCATGTCTCTGAAGTGACAATTTTGTTTGGCAGTTACTTAACTCTTATAACTGAACACCAAAAATGAACCAAACAACTGCAACAAAAAACAAAAACAAACAAAAGCAACCCCCCCACAAAACCAAACAAACCAACTAATACTACTATAAAAAAGACATTTCATTAACAACCAGGTTTAAGGGAATGAAAAGTGTAAGCAAAAATGTCTGTAAATTAATGAGTTAAGAATGCAGGGTATTGTGTAAAAATAACAGGCAGACTAGAAACAATAACTGTGAGAGCTCTCAAAGGATGGTGTCAGTCACCTTTGTAGGAACACATCTCAGATACTCAGTGTGCAAACCCTCCCATAGAGGCTTTCCTAAATATGCAATTCAATTTTTGGTATGCTAAATATATAAATTAGAAGCAGATACAATAGAATTGCAGATTATTTACAGATTTGTCATATTGGGTACTGACACTACCACAGAAGATTAGAGTTAAATCTTAGTCCTCAACTGAGGTAAATGTTAATGGAGTCAGCTTGCTCTGCAAAGGATGCTTCATGTTGGGTGCTGTTATTTGTTAAACCTCAGTCTAGGTAGTCTACACCTGGAAGTGTCACCTACACTATCACTGGAAAAGGGAATGTAAACCTCACCATAGGGTGCTCCTACTAAGGACCTGTGCCCTTTAGACAATTGCACAAACAATGTTCCTTCAGCCAACAAAAATAACAATTATTTGATGAATGGAAAAGAACACATGGAAAGTGTTTAGGACACTCCAGACAAAAAAATTAATATCAAACATGGATTTCAGTCACATATGTTCTCCATAACATTGATAAAATTATTACTTAGAGTTACATAACATAGGTTAAGGAAATATGACAGGATGAAATTACATGATTAATAAATCTCCTTACAGTAAGATTTGCTTTAAAGAGGGAAAAAATCCACCATCTTTTTCTGTCTGATATTGCACTGAAAAACATAAAATCAGTTACCTAATATGTTTGGTTTGAAAAAAAGCAAGTGCTGTGGGCTGTGGGTTTTGCAATGTTTCAGATGCAGCCATCTGAAATAAGAACAATGTTGAGGGCTATAATGGATCAGTTTACAAGGCTGCAGTCATAGGCCTCCAGGAAATCCATTTTGACTTAATCAGCTTTCCAATTTTTCAGGTAAAATGTAGCTGTTCTGGATCATATCCAAGAATGAGGCCATATTAATAAAAAAGATTCAATACATTTTGCATAGTCTTCAAAATTTTAAATCAAGATGCTATTTTAGCAAGCATTAACACTTGCTTTCCCCCACATTCCCTGTTCCTAACCACTGTAATGAAAACTCTTCTCTCCCTACGTAAAAACAGCTTATGATATCCTTGTCTCTGCAGATATTATGCAGCAAGTTAAATGCATGAAATATTTCTATGTGACAAAACTACTGTTTGATGAAATTACATTCTGCTACAGCAAAAAGACACTTCTCAAGGTGCAGCACTATTGAACGTCTATCAGCATTTTCTGAAAAGGAAAAATATTCCCTAGTGTAGCACTTACCTTCTCTTTCTTCAGTGCAACTGCAACAGTCCAGTGCTTAACCATGTCTCAGCTGATTAACTCAGGAGCATGAGAAGCAGCACCTGAGATAACCACTGAGAACAGAGGCTGTTCTGGTATGTCACAAAGTCACTTCTCTGCATTTCTGGCAAAGTGTACAGAGATTTTTCTACAAGTTAAGCCTAACTACATTTCACATATTTTTGTTTACCTCTAAAGTTCATGTGCAATAGACAGAACTGAGAGCAGAAATAAAACTTGTGCATTTCTGAGTTTGTTTGGCTAACAGCTAGAACGACTCTTCTCATTTTCATGGTCTCAGGCAAAGAATAAGAGGAGGCTCAGAATGATTGATCTATGTGTGTCTTCCTCTTTCCCTACATGTTTCTACCTACACTACCTTTGGAAAAAGTAATTGAGAATAAAACAATTTTGTAGAAATACCATATTTACATTCCTCCCCAGACAAACTGCATCTTTTTGGGAGGAGCTGGTGGCAAGTGTATTTTTCTATCAGTTGTAGATCAGTGTGATCTCCTAATAAACACTTCCTTTACACAGAAAGTAAGATGGTTATCTGGACAAAGAACCTCTAGTTTGAAATTCCTAATGTTTTTAATTTTATCATGTTGGGAGTGTAAGATAGCAGTTTTACCTGCAGCATACAGTAATTTGGATTGGATACTGTTACTATTTGACACATTTCCCACACTCTAGGTAAGTAGGTAGAAGTAATAAATTAAATTACTAGCAAGACATCGAGATGATACAGTGGAAACTGCTTTGTCAAATTTACAGGAAATTTAATTAAACTCGGTTATCCAGCTTTCGAAGTTTTCTAAATATGGAAAAGGTGTCTGTCAAAGAGTAGTCAGTAACACCACCATAATGCACTTTACTCAAGCAACCACGATAGCATGGATGAAATGCAGTCAAAGTCCATATCCCCTTCTATGGGCAAATTGCTCTAGTTGCCATAGGGGGTGGCTCTTATCTGGAGAAATCTGTGTTTTCTAACAGAGTGCCTTTGCATATGTTTTTGAGCTCAGTTTTCCTTCCTTTAATGAAAAAAATGTCCTGTTGTAATTACTGCTTTTAGAGTCTTGCTAAGGACAAGTGTAAAACTTTACTGTTTATTTCCATTCATTTCATTGGAGTGCTAGGTCCTAGATGGTTTAAACCATGGGTGAAGTCCTGGTCTCCAGCTCCCTTCTTCTACCATTCTGTTCTTCTCCACTTAATAATGCCCTCTCTGCTACTTTTTGAATCACAGGAACTTTGGATATTAACAATGATCCTGTTAATATTTTATTTAATGTTCCAGTTTCATATTGGAGATATTCTGGAGGAAAAGCCACAAAAGAGAAGTGAGAGCTGGAATGTTCTCTCTCTCTGCTGAAGCTTGTTTTTATCACCAGAGTGAGCCAGCACCTAACATTTTGAATATGATGGCTTAGAGCCCATAAATCAAAGGGCTGAGAGGAGACCAACAGACTTTCTTGTGCTGCCCCCTGCCCTCTGGTATATACATATAATTTTTTTTTACACTGAGCTACCTGGTGTAAATACAGCCACTGGCACATGCAGTAAGCCATCCTGCTGGAGTTGGCTTCCTTGGCTCCTGAAGTTCTGGAAGGGGCTTTAGTTTGAGTCCTTGCCCTTCTTCTGTCCTTCATCATAATATGGTAATTAGACCCACAATTTAGACTTGTTGGCCAAAGGGAAGATTAACATAAAGTGTTGATGAGCGTCATGTTTCCCTTGGGCCAGAAAAGTGTTCTGAGAGAACTTATTTTCCTCCATTCCACTATTTCCATTTATTTCCATTTATTTCCACTAGTTTGACAAAAAAAAAAAAAAAAAGCAGTCCTACCTTCTCAGTGCCAAAACACAGTAAATTCAGTGAAGATGCAAACTGGTTAAATTAGACACAAATGTATGGAAACAAATTAATTGGAAAAAAAGGGGTTGTGATATTTTTGTTGTTTAACATGATTCTAATATTAAAAAATTAGTAACAAATTTTTGATATGGCCCGTGGAATTGTGGAATTTACTGCCTAGCTAGTGGTTTTGGTGTCTAAATTTATCTAGATTAAAAAAAAACCAACAGATTTCTGTATGGTAACCAGTATCTAGAGCTAGCAAGAAAGCAGCAAATGTCAAGCTTCATTCTCTATTTGTTAAAGATACATATGAATTTTAAAGTAGTGGACAATAATTGCAATTTTTCTTATCATGAACTTTTCTTACATTTCTTTTTCTAATTTGGATTCTACTGAAGACATTTTTTGGAATATATGCAACATGAGTGATTCTGGGCAGTGGTTTCTTTGGTTTAAGTATAGCATCCTTTAGAAAGATATCCAATCCAAATGAGGAAGGAATATCTGAGCTTTTTCTAATCTTTATTTGTAGAAGGCAAATGCCAAGCTTCACAGAAGTCAGACTGCATTTTAGAATTAATCCTTTTACAAGGCAATGAATTTTTATTTGAATATATTCAATGAAACCCTGCTTACGTAGATCTTGTAACCTGGAAATTCTACCAAAATTAATCCCATTGAAGTTCCACTAAAATGTAAATCCTAATTCACTTGTGAGATAGAAAGGAGTTTAAGTTCCATTACAATAGTTTGCACATCACAAACTTGTCTTTTTTTTTTGGTTTTAAAATTTATTTTCATGACTGAATTTATCTCCACCTTGCTGCACTGATCCTATTTTCCAATGGTAAAAACTTGGTCAAGAATTTTTGCCTTTTTTTTTCTGGAGGCTGAAATCCTTTTGAGGGTATGTCTGAAGCACATGTTCTATATTAAGCCAAATTAAATTAAATGTATCCTTAAAATTAAGCTGGTGCTTATTCTTTGCTTAATAAAAATTAATTAAGCATGTGTTAACTGTTTACTGGGATTGAAGTCTGCTTGCTGAGTTAGAGGATAGACTTTTTGGATTCGTTTTTCACAGTACTGTTCATAAAAACACAGATGGAGCATTCAAATGTCCTGATTGCTCACATGTTCTCATGATCTGTAGCCAGGATTTGGTGTGGATTTTTTTCCATTCAGTCAGAACAGGACTTCATCTGGAAAGCAGCAGATGGAAGGAAGGGAGGGGATCCAAGTTTTTAATCCGTTTTTTTTCCTTTTTTTCTTTTCTGAACAGATGTTGTTGAGATGATTGAGCTACAGAGCCACAAATCCAACCAAAAACTGGGTAAAGAAATATATACAAACATATGTTGATACTTGGTACGTGGTTAATCAGGCAGGCTGCAGTCATCTACTGCTAACATGAGTATCTCCCTCACGTACAATGGAGATGACAGGATTTTTAGGGCTAGAAGAAGGATTTAATTTTGTGTGCTGTTTTGATTTCTCATTCAGTCAAGAGAAAAGCTAACAACAACAGTCAAAATTACTTTAGTAACAGTAAATGGTTCAGCACAGGACCAGGAAGTTGGTGAACAACAAGCTGAAAAGTACATGGAAAACATTTTACCAGAATGATGGGAAGGTTATGGCATATGGTTTTGGCTCAGGTTCACAGACTTCAGTTTGGGGTCATAATTTCACTGACAACTGTCAGGTGGGATACTAAATAAATGGAAAAATAATTGTATGCAATAGGATTTGCTGATGAGTTAAGGAGCAGTATTTTTCTGATTAGTACTTTTCATAAAGATAAGGCTATTAAATTAGAACTATGCTGATCTTACCATGGTGGTCATGATGAAGTAATTCTGATATATTGCCAGTGATATATTTATTGCATCTACATCTTTGAAAACAAAATTCATTACTTTGATGACAATTCCTTCAAAGTAAGGTATAAATGAGATGTCTCAGTTATATTTTTTTGCAAAGCTCACCAGTTAAATATATGCAAAACTTTGAAAAATATACTAATTACAGCTTATTAAAGCTTCTTCTACATAGTAACTTCCTTGTTGAAATTCAGTAATTATGAATGAAGGGGACCCCAATAGACACCTGTTTTACACTTGAAAGCTCAGAATTATTGCTCTACAGTAAAACATTGTGCTATGTAACATGAGTCAAAGGAGGAATTATACAGCAATAGTTCTGTTATCTTGTCTGGGAAGACAAGAAATGGAGTTCAGGTTGGAGGGGACAGCTTGTTGTCACTATACAAACAGTTATTAGATATGTTATTAGTATGTTATTAGTATGGTAACTGATATTGCAGTTATGACTGCAATATCTATGGCCAAAACAACATAATACGGAGAACACTTTCAGTTAATCAATTCTTTTTTGAAAAAATGCCTCCAGATCCCTAGAATGGAAAGCATTTAGCTGCAAAGCATTATACCATAAGTATAAAAAGATTCTGGTATAATCTAGATCATATCTGACTAACCGTATAAAGTAAAATGTCCTTAATTTCTTGAGGTATAAACAGACAACTATAAAAGAAAAGTCTACATAAAAGATGTAAAAATTTGAGGTTTTTATAAGTACAGAAGGCAGTCTAAGGAAATTCACCATGAATACTGAAGAGTCCATAATTCATTAATTTTTGTTCCTGACAAAACACCCTTAAATCTAAAACTGTTAAACATCAGGAATGCCTAGAAAATATTTTGTGAGGAAGATCATATATAAATATAATATTAAAATAAACAAAGGTCAGAGCAGCTTTCTCATAATACATGGAAATGGTCTAATTTGACATATTTCAGGGCTCTTGTCTTTATGGAGTTTGATATTTTACCAAGAGTGTGAAGTACCTCATGGATACTCATTAGAAATGTAGGGATTTAAGTGCTGAATACAATAATTAATTTTATAAAACTGTCATAAAGCTACATAAATACTACAGCTTTCTTTAGACAAGGTAAATGACATTGCTTCCATCATGTCATACATGAAATTGTGGACCACCAAAACCTGTCTATGTATCAGCATTTTATAAAGAGGCCCTTTACGCTTGTACTGACAAGATACCAGAAAGAGACAGAAGAAGGACAGCTGACAACATAAACATTTAATGGAAATTATGGTAGCCAGAAAAATAAATTTTAAGTATTTATCTAAACCAAACCTGCAATCTCTGCACTTTAAAAATACATAGCAAAACTCTCTGGAGGAAAATTGGCAAAAAACAAGGGCTCAAGGACAAGGTAAGAATGGAAATTAAGGACAGCCTACAGAAAGCTATTTGGATAAAGGAGTTCGGGCCATAACTTTATTAGAATTGAAGCACAGAGACAGGACACACATTTCACAAGAATGAAAGAGAAGGGTGCATGACACATGAACTATATGAAGGATATAAGGAAATGAAAGAAACCAGATGCAAAGCATTTTGGCTAAATTCTAAGATCACATAAATGTGTATAGCTCCTAGCAGGTGATCAAAATATCAGAAAATATAATAGAATTATAGAATAAAGGAGGTTTTAAGGGATGTCATCTCATTCAATCTCTAAGAAGAAAACAAAAAACACAGAAAATACAACAGAATCCCTGTTGCAAAGTGGGGAAAAAAAAGGCAACACAATACAAGTGGAATAGATGGGCAAGCATGGTGATGCTTTAAGATTTTAGCCTTTTATTTTTCAAATCCTGTGCTGCATTAATACATAACTCTGAGCTTCATATGAAGTGTTATCTACTGTCTTCAACGTGTGGTCAGACAAAACAATTCCTCTGGGCCTGGAACCCAAGGCCACCCTACAGCCCTACAGCCACAAAAGTGAATTGGGGGTGGGGGAGGCAGGGAGGGAGAGTAAGCTGGGGGAATATGACTTCATTACCTGAAGCTGGAATTGGACAATTAACCCCTGATATGCAAATAGACCAAACTTACATCTGTCTGAAAAACTCGTGACTGCTGTCCATCATGGGTGTAGCCTCTGGGAGGCTTCTGGGTGCCCAGGGTTTATCTATTGAAGGCCTTTAATAAATATCCACTTTATTCTCTTAACTCTGTCTAGCCTCTGTTCTAGGTAGCCACTCCAAGGCATCAATGGGATGAGGAAAAGGATAAACATACTGATAGCAATAATGGTGTCAAAAACATTTTAATGGGATAAAAGGCAATCCATAACAGATTTCTGATTAAGATGTAAACAGTATGTAATTCAAGTGGAAACAACAAGAAGCTTCCAACACGTTACAATAATGTCTAAATAATTCCATAATATAAATAGTCTAAATAGTTCCATAATATTCCCAGAAAACATTATGATGTGAATAGAACAAGGCTGGATTTACTTAACAGAAAGGTGCTGCTTTAATTTAGCATTCATCAAAAGGAGAAATCATAAAAATTCCTGAAAATTTATCAAAGGTAATGTGTAAAAGACTCACTGTTGACAGGATTTTTGTGCTCTAGTTTTGAGGAAGTGTAAAAGTTGAAAAACAATCATAAAACCAAAATAAAATTTCATTTCATTTTCAATTTATCTCCCACAAAGAACATAGGCATTAGACATCAATCATATGCTGGTAAACCAAACAGTTCTGGTTTGAAATCTTCCATGGACTTCAGCACTAGTGTTGCCTCCTTTCTAAATTCTGGACTTAAGTTTTCATCTGGAATCATAACTGCTTGCATTCCTGCTGCCCGGGCTCCTTTGATTCCTCCTGGTGAATCTTCAAACACAACACACTGAGAAACAAGGAGGTGAGGAGAAAAAACCAATTATAATGTTACTATGAACTTCTAATACCATGTTTTAAAAGAGAGAATGATCCTGAATGAAACTTAGTAGGAAAAGTAATTTTGTTCTTGTCTTTGAAACCCCTAACTAGAACAAAAGCAAACCTCTCCGTTTGAACATCTGCATGGTAATTAACCTTTAATTAATTTCAATTCAAAAAACATCAATGCACTTACTTAAGTCCCAGAAACTGCTTATCCAGATGTTCCTAAGTGCTTTTATAGTGATGTATTTAATCACAAGATTAAAGTAAAATTAAGCAAGTGCCTAAATACCTTTATAAGCAGGCCATTTAACTTTTCCAAATCAACTTTAAAACCTCCAAAATGGCAAAAGCAGTCCTTTCACTCACAGGCATGGCATTTCCTACATACACAAGGTATGCAGAACACTAAACTACCTAGGTCAACAGTAGAGCTTTGGATGAGTGGAGACAGACACTACTTGCCAGAAGAGTGCTGTCAAAATCCTATTTGCTACTCTATTTGCTTAATTCTTCCAAAGCAATGATGATAAAGAAAACAAGCAATTCTATTGGAAGGTTATATTTAGGGAAGAGGAAGTTTAGTCAGGTAGAACTTCCATGCCTTACAGTAGTCACAATCATTCCAGATTGCAGTTTGGAAGCAAAGCTGTTAAAAACAATCATACATTATTTATGTGGATTTTGTAATTCATTGTCAGATTATTGAATAATAAACAAATACGATAAATATATAAAAATCATATGGTCTGAAATTTTATATAATGAAAGATAATGTTTCTGGAGCTCATTCCAGAATTTATATAATGAAGCAGTTCTACCTGCTCTTCCCTGTCCATGACATGCAAATTCAGCTTGAAGTTTTGGTCATGGATAACCCAAAGCAACTTTTGGCATCCAAGGACCTAAAAATTCTGACCTATACTGACACATGGTTTCTAACACTTCTCCAATTCATACTGCATCTATTATCAATATTATTAGCACTGCTACTACTACTACTAATTCCAAAATCACTGTGACAAATAATTTTACTAATTGAAACAGATGTTGGGATGGTTAGGACTATTTTCCTCACATCTACTAATCAATGCTCTCAGGAACATGGTGTGATTCCTGAGGCTGTCCTGTGCAGGGCCAGGAGTTGGACTTTGATGATCCTTGTGAGTCCTTTCAAACTCAGAATATTCTATGATTCTATGAACACGCAACATCATACTACACCTTTTAGGTTCTGAAACACACAACTATTTCACTGCAGAACATAAAGGATGCACAGTGTTTGTTCTGGCCGTGCTCTAAGGGACCAAGTTGCAACTGGCAAAAGCTTTATTACATTCAAAGAAACAATTTTCGCAAGATGTATTAAATGTCTGCCCTATATATACTCATCTATCAGAGACTGTGGAAGGAGAAAAATGACAGAACCCTCTCCTGCTTTCCTTTCTTTTTAAAATACTGATTCTTGCCTTTCAACGTATCAACAACTTGGAGTCTGTCAAGAGAAAAGTAAAAGGTGTTTTCTACCTTGCATGTAATAAAGTAGCACCTAATTAATGATTTTTAGTGAGCCAAAGGAATCACACCAATCTCCTTCGTGCTCATTTCCTTCATACAGTCATTGCATTACAATTTGAGCAATGTGATACTTTCAAATGTTGATCATTATCACTATTACTAACTACAAATATGTAACCAGCTGATCCTGGGACATTTCGTACAATTGCTATTAGAATGGAAGTATGGCTCTGCCCATAGGTTTTGTTCTTAACAATAGCTTAGTTCATGACCTTAAGCACTCTGAGGACAATAAATGAAACTCTGACAGGCTTTGCTTTTTGAAGAATAAGCTTAAATGTTGCACAGAAGAGTATTATCAAGGCCTTTCAGAAACCTTTTCTGATCCAGCTCATACAAAAGCTGCTCTGCCTTGAAAGACCTAATTGACTTCCATGATGTCACTAAGCTTACGAGAGAAGACGATGATTATGGAAGGCAATATGCATAATGAAAAGCTTAACTAATTCTCTGGAACTAGGCACAATTAAAACTCTTAATTACCAAAGAATTAAGCTATGACCCATAATTACAGTGTCTTGCATGTTACAGGAAATAAGTGTACTAGGTCTTCCTTAAGTCTTTCTTTCTACTGAAACTTATTGTCAACAGCACAGTCACATTTTTAATGGATGACGAAAGGTTTACAGAGGTTCACACACAAAATGGATTTATTAATACACAGAGATGTTATAAACTCTTCACTGTCCTGGACCACCCACACACTAAATTTAGAGATATGAAAGCAGCCAAGTTCTTTCCCATTCTGCATAAGTATTGCAACATCAGCATCACTCCAGCTGAGAGACAGATGAGATTTATACAGACTTCATCTGAGATTCTGGCTGCTTCTGTGCATTATTTCTACAACTTGTGTCACTGATCAATACTACTCCTACAAGATCTCTCAAAAGGTCATACTAATATAGGACAGTTCTCACTTTGGAATGAACTAAATGCTTAAAAAAGTATAGCAAAGTATATTAATTTATATTTCACTCTATGAATCTAGAAAAAGAAAAATTAATCACTTAACCAGAGGAAGAAATAATATTACTGCAGCACCTCATTACCTCATCCTCCTACATTAAATGCAAGAATATAAGAATACAGTGTTAGTTAGGCTCGTGGTATGTACAGCTGGCCCTCTCTACCCTATATACTGCAGAAGTCTGCATGGAATAATTATGTGACTAGCAGGAACATCCATAAGTGTTATTGCAGTTAGTGATGACCAAGGAAGCTGGAAGGATAGAAGATTAAAATCAGTTTTAAAATTAAGATTTTTGGAAGACCTGTGAATATAATATATATGCATAGGGACTACTTATCAAACAAATATCATTGACAATGTATGACACTACTATAGCTTTAAAACAGACTGAAGGATGAGACTAAAGGGGCTGTGATTTATACACACAGAATTCATCTGCAAGTTTAACACTACCATCTATTGTTCCACAAAGAAAGAATGAAAAGAAAGTTTTCATTACCTGTCCTCAAATGACACAGAAACATTTGGTATCAGAATGTGACATATTATGTTTTGGGCTTCTTATGGATTGCATCTTATACTCTGTAACTTCTTTAATTTTAATTGATATTTTCCCCCTTCCTAATTTAATCGACCAGTCAAAAGCATGATGAGTGATTTGTAAAATTTGCACTGTAGAAATATTTGGTGCCTTTATACATTAATCTATGTATATATGCACAATACAGTCTTCTATAAGTGTTTAGGGACTAATTTAAATTTCATCATATCTCTAAAAAAAGTCCCAAGATAGGCTGCAGGAAGAAATTCACCAAGTACAGCCAGGTCACATGGATATCAGAATGACTCTTGATTTCTGTAAACCAGAAGGTGCTTTGGCCTTTCATTTCTACAGATAACTTGCTGATGCTCATTGCCAGAAGTATTTTAACTATTTTCTTTGTGAAAAACTAGCTCATACTATCTGGTTAAAATTAAAAACTAAGTAGCATCTAAGAAGTATCAGTCTGAAAGATATTACTACTGCAATCACAGTTTGTGATTTGTTCAACAACTTTTGTAATTTTTCCTTGCTCAATTGTTTTTTTAGATTTTTGAAATAATTCCAGTACTAACCAACTGTGTTAGTCATGTGAGTGACCCAGAATTTTTCAAGAACCATAATATAATTCAGAATAAAACACAGATCCACCCATATCCCATACAAAATGTTGAGATGCTTAAAAGGTGCTGTTTGTAATTTATGGGAGGTGGAGGAAATTCACAAAAAAAGAGAGGAAATAACAATTTTAACATCATAATACAGATGCTCAGCTATTTTTTAGTTCAACTTACTTTTTTTTTTTTCCCCTATGTTTTGATTTTCCAAATACCTGGGAACAATGGGAAAATTTATTTCTGGGTGACCTACTCACCATCATAGTTACTTAAACATTATTGAATGAATCCACTTTAAGCAGCTGTAATATTTGCAATTTTAGTCTCCTACTGTGTTAATTCTCTGATGAATTAAGAAAAAATAGTAATGAAATAACATAATTAATGTTTCTCTCCTAATCTTTGGATTTACACTCCTTCTAGAAATAGTTGGGAAAAGTTCCAATAGTGAATACAATAATGAATTACATTTCATTTTATTTTAAGTACATGCCAATTTGACCAGCCAGGGATAACAGAATAATGTTAAATATGCTGTTAAGAAAGTAATGCAGCTTACAGCCCCCCAACATAGTTCCATTAAGGAAAATGAGGAGTAAGCCAAGATGTTTTTAAATGCTATAACAAATGAATAAAAACTAAAAACCAAATGAATTGGGCACCAGAATATTCAGCATACTAACTACAGCCACCATTCTTTATGAGTCAATGATTCATATTAAGAACTGTTTGGTAATTACATGCACATATGCTTTTTAATTCAGATTTTTATTAACTCACTTCTAGAAGCAGACCAATATAAGAATCTAATTATTTACCATAAACATACAAAACAAAAAAAACATAAGCATAATTTCAGAAAAGAAAAAAGAAAAAAAAAGTTTTACTTCTGCACATAATTAGATCACTCTGGGTTTCTAGCTCTTACATAAATGCCACTTTACATTTTAGACCACACGAGCAGTTCCTCTCTCACAAACCAGTTCAGAGAACGTTATCTCAAGGAAGGCCAGAAGGAATAAAATGGTTTTGATGGAGAAGAAGGAGGAGAAATTTCATATTTCTTGCTTGTTTTCAAGACTTGATCAAATGAAAGAAAGTGTTTCTGTGAGTGACAGTCAGCCCCAGACACAGAGGCTCTGTGAGGCAGGGAGAAGGTCACATTTACATGCAGGGTTACTCTGATCATTCCAGATGGCTGGAGCACTCTTTTCACAGAGCACTGTGTGTTTAGAGGACAGCACACTGGGAACTTTGTATGGTAACTTGTGTTATAGGCCTCAAGAAATTCTCAGGCATTTCTGAAACAGTGTCCAATTATCCCAGCAGCAGAAATCTAACTCAATCAACTGCAGCTTGGATTAGCCATAGAAGGGTATTGTTCTTTTATGGAGAACACAAGGCAAATACTCAAGATGTTCTCTACTGAGGCTACTCATATTACATAACATGCTGGATTTTTATGTCACTTATCTCTAAAACAGGCCTAAAAGGTAATTCTGCACAATGAAATAGTTAATTTGTGCTGCCTTCCCTTCCACAGAGAACTATCTTTATCAAACCCACTGACTTCCTTGACATGTAATACACAACACATTCAAGCAACTCACCTAGCAAGCAGAGCCCAGAACTGAAGGACGAAATACACTGAGGGGGTGCCTGAAGGCCATTTGGAAACACCCTATTCAACACATGCCCAGCCAAAGCAGGCTGCTCAGGTCCTTGGCCAGCTGAGCTTTGAGCATTTTCAGGTATGCAGATTCCACATACCTCCTGGACACCTGTTCCTATACAACGAAACCATATGATGAAACCAGCCCTATGGTGAAAATGGTTTTCCAAGAATCTAGGAGTTTCCTGTGTTCCACCTTCTGCCTGTTTCCTACTGCATGATCATTCTACACCTTGGAGAAGAGGCTGGGCCCATCTCGTGAGCAAACACATCAGAGATACAAAACAGGTACATCCAAAGGAAGAACTGTTTTGATGCATCCAAATTCTAAGTCTGAAACTTAAACTGAAAGTCGGCACCAAAAGTATTTCCTGAATAAAAGCAATGAACTTTTTGCCACAGGGAATGTGGACAAACCCACAGGTGCAGGCTACCAGAGCAGGTACCCTTCCTGTTTGTTTTGGGTAACTGGACACCATCACTTGCCTACAACTGCCTCAGCAGGTGCTGCAGAAGGCACTTGATTCTCATGGAGCAAGCTAATTTTTTAAAAATCTATTTTGGCAATAGTTTGTTTTTGTTCTATAATGCCTCCTTGACCAGTGTTATTTTCCCACACAGAAAGATCAGCCTGCACAGTGAAATTCGCATGAATTTGATCTAAACATTATTTAATGATTATATAATCTTTGATGGAAGTGTTAATAACAACCCACATATGCTTCAGACATAAGGTCATATCCTAATTTCTTCAATAAAGAGAGAAAGGGTCGGAAAAGGCATTAACCTTTGAACAGGTTTTCATTGGGAGTGCAAAAACGTCATGGAAAAGGTTTTTCTTCCTTTTTCTTCCTTTTCTTCCTTTTTCTTCCTTTTCTTCCTTTTCTTCCTATTCAGTACAAGATTCTCACTGAACTGCACAAAGGAGTGTCACCAGTCTGGAGTGACTTGGTGAGATATAGCTGCATTACACTTTAACTCTTCCTGATCAGGAAGAAAAGAGCCTTTCTTTCAAAATTCAAAGCTAAAAGTTATTGTAGAAAATATTTAAGATTATTAGCATAAAAATCCAAGCACAAAGCCAGAAACTACCATCTTTAAATAAAACAAACAAAACACTAACAAAATTCTAATAATTATTTTCTATGTATTTCAACGCAGAAAAAGAAACCAAACCACATTAAAAAAGGCAATTCTCTCTTCTCAATATAGATTTTCAGAGGAAAGTGGAGAAGAATGTACAAAACTACATTGGAAAAAATATTAACTCCTGAAGTTAAGAAGAATATAAATGTTCCTGTTGGGCAGTATCTGAATCATACAGGTTCATCCCTTCAACCTACCATCTTATACCTGGCATGCCTAAAGCTGATTGTGTGTGTAAACCCACAAAACAGCTGTGCAAGTATTTATGAATGTGCTCTTTCAAAGTATCCACCTGTGGGCAATGGGTTATGGTAAGGAATGTCATAATTCCATAATTTATTTTTGCAACAGCAATCTAAAAATGTCACATCTGAAATGAAAAGCCTCATTACATCAATAACCAGATCTATTTAAGTAACTGTACTCGTGATTTCAAAATATGATTTCTCAGCCTCTTAGTTTGCAAAGCTGCTTTGATTCTGCAAGCAAATGAAACTCAGAACTCCAAGTTTCTTTCATAATTTGTTTTACCCGAGAAATTATTTCTGTGTGCTAAATACAATATTTCTAAAGAATGTGAAATCTACCACCAAAATAAGAGTTAATTATAAAACCCACATTTCTACATATACTATGCATGATATACCCTTTTTTAACTATTTATCATGAGAAATAATTAATTCAAAGGACCCACTCTCCTATCCCTGAATGAGGGATTAACTGTAAGTGCACTCAAGTTCTACTAGATCAATACAATTATTATGGGTAAAACCAAAATTTTTGATAAGAATGTATTATGTATTAAGAGGAAAGTTAAAAAAAAAGTAATAATTTTTTTTTTTTAGATTCCAGTAAAGAAGTTGTGTTTTTCACATTAATCTCTAGCCTGTTTTTATCAGCTTCCTTTGCTTATTTTAGGGAAGCAATAGTTACCTAGGTATTTTGATCTATGAAAAATGCAGAGAAGGAAAGCTAGTGAATATCAAGTAATTTTATGTGGATCAAGCATTAAAACAGACTGCTCCTCTAGAAAATTTCTTTCTACTGTAAACTCCAAGCCCAAATATTTCTGTAAATAAGAAAATTAATATACTCTTAAAAATAAAAAGTAGAAAGTTATTTAAGTCTTAATCTCAAAGTATTTCAACATGCTTTTGTCAAAATTCCTCTAATATGACCTAGCTATTTTACATACCACATAGAAATACTTTTTAAAATGCATTGATGACACACAGTTATCAAGCTGTGCCTATTATTTTATTAGATCAGCTCCTCCAGATAAGAGAATGCTAAGTCACTTAAACCAAGGACTCTCAGTTCTTATTTTTGACTCAGACATGCTTACAGGAAGAGTAACAGGTCATTTTCCATGAAAGGAGTAAGGTATGCATATATATGAATGCATAAGAGTAAACAATTATCAAAAATAGAAAAACATGTTTGTTTAACTCTGTATATGTATGCATGTGGATAAATCCATGGTGTATATGGTCTCCATACAGACAGTCTCTCTCTCTCTATGGCATAAGGCTTATTCAGTTTAAGATATATATTAGATCAGTAATAAACAGAACCATGACACTGGCATAACATGAACATTACTTTCGGAATACCAGCCATAGTATCAGCAACTTGTTACTATGCTTGTCACACAACTTCTGCCAGAACTTCTTTTGAGTACTCAGTTCTTCAAAGAAACAAGTTTATCAGTATCTGGGTCCTCATTAGCTTTTCTTAATACAATTTTTATCTAAAACCCCCTCCTATTCTGTATATTTCAACCACAAATAATGTTCAGATTCAACAGGGTATAAAGCTGACAGATGGCAGACTAATTCAAAAGGAAAACTACCACACATTTGTCTGTAAAACAACCTCTCATGGGCAAAGTCCTCAAAACACTTCATCAGGCCATATGCTTAAGTGAAAACTACTTGTTCATCCAACACAATAATGATTTTATATTAAAAGTAAGAATAGCTTAGTGAATCTGCTGATCTGAAAGATCCTGCATTTGCTGAACTTCAGCAGTTTGAGTGAGTTTTTAGAAATGGGACGAGGGTGGTGAATTTCCCATTTAAACTGTGTCCTTGTCTGAGTCTATTTGAATTGTTACTCTAAAGCTTGCTGCCACGTTATTTTGCTATGCAATTATTATCTGCTTATTGATATGTAATGGACCCCACATAATATACATATATACACAGAAAATATGCAAATCATATATGAGTATTGTATGGACTCAAAATCACATGATTCCAGGATGGCTGGTTACAGTATGGTGTTAATAATGCCAAGGTTATGGATTTGATCCCTGTATGGGCCATTCACTTAAGAAGTGGACTCATGGTCCTTGTGGATCCCTTCTAACTCAGAATATTCTGTGATTCTGTGATTCCATGACTGAGATTGGAAGCAGTCTCTGAAGGTCACCTAGGCCAACCTCCTGCTCAAGCAGGGACACCTACAGCCCAGGACAAGATCCAGACAGTGTCCGAGTATCTCTGAGGAATGAGACACTGCCACCTCTCTGGGTAGCCTGCAACAGTGCTCAGTCAACCTCATGGTGAAAAACTGTTTCCTGATGCTCAGAGGGAACCTCCTGTATTTCAGTTTGTGTCCATTGCCTCTGACCACTAAAGAGTACCCGGCTCTTTGCATTCTCCTTTCAGGTCTCCTTTTTACTCGCATTAATGTTTCCCTGAGCCTTCTCTTCTCCAAGCTCACTTCGCCTTTCCTCAAAGGCAATATGCTGAAGTCCCTTAATTATCTTGGTGTCCCTTTGCTGGACTCCCTCCCACAGCTCAGTATGTCTCTTACACTGGGAAGTGCAGAACTGCACCCAGTATTTTCCAGGTATGGCCTCACCAGTGCTGAGTAGAGGGGCAGGATCAATTCCCTCAATCTGCTGGCAAGACTCCTCCTCATCAGCCACCTTTGCTGCAATGGCACATTGCTGGCTCATAGTCAACTCAGTGTCCACCAGACATAGTAATTATCTTTTTTTTCTGACCACAGGAAATCAATTGGGTTTTATTTCCTGTTCAAAAGTGGGCAGCTAGATTCATTGCAGAGATAGACGGCGCTGTAATGGAACTTGTAAATTTAAAGGTCTGAATGACAAATGTGCAAAAAATACAGACAAAACTTATTGCTAAGTGACCATTAGAAAACCTATGATGAGAATGTAAAACACTCCATTACAAAGTATCTCAGTCACCCCAATACTGATATAAACACATTTCTTCATAGTTAAGTCAAAGACAAATTGCCTTCTCTGCAAATGCCTGCAGTCAAATTACAGAGAATCACCTGAATGAGAGTTAATGTGCTTATAACACTCGTTTGGAAAAAAAATTTGTGTTTTCTCTGTGTAAACACAGTCCATTCTGCTTTTCTTCTATTTAAAAACAAATTATGTATATTTATATATTAGTTAGGCTACCATGGCATACTTGAGTGATTTTACATTGCTCTAACCATCACAACACATGACCTGAAAGAAAGTACCTCTAATACAGTAATACAATCAGTTCAGAATAGATGCCAAGATATTGCCAAGAATCTGGATAAATTGACAAGCAGCTGAGTGCTACAAGCAGCATTTTACTGATAACTTGGAAGCTTCAGCACCCAGACATTATATAAAGATTCCCTAGGGAAGCCAGACTGCAGCAGGTGTGTCAAGGTGAAAAAGTATCACTACCACACAGTCCACTGAATTATATGTTCTGGCTACCAGGTAAAATATACTGTGACTACAAAAAATAAAAGAGGATAGTCTGCCTGTCAGATGAACAAGCAAAAGAGAATCTCAAACTTTGTGATCCAGCACACAGGAAATGGCACAGGTGATTTTTTTTCTCCTTTTGTTTTTGTTTTTTTTGAAGAAGTTGTAGTGGTCTATTACATTCTATTTCTGTCATATTTCAAATCTTCGTTAATGGATTCCAGCTGCCTCTAGTGAGCTATAGGTAAGATTCATCATTGAATGGAGAAAATTGATAAATCAAATAGAAAATATGTCTAAAGACTGAGGACTGAAAATCTCACCCACACATAAAGACTGACTCTTGGATTTATGTTCTGGGTCTGCAGATCTTGAAGGTGTGGCTAAAAACACCTGTTTCATGTCTTCAAAAGTTTGTAAGTTCTAGTCTTAGCAATAAGAACAGTGTGAAAAAAGACACTATAAATTCTTTTTTCTCCACTGATCCTGCATCTGAAGAAAAAAACCAAAAAAAACACTTCAATACTTTTAAAGTCATAGAAAACAGCCTCCTCACTGACAACAAAAGCAGGAATTTAACAGGTGGTTCTACTGGATATCAAGATGATGGATTAAAACTGGAAAGAAACAATTACTCTGTCTAGAAACACTGGTATTATATGCTCAACTAGGTCACATTTAACTCTGTTAGAAAAAGTAATAAGAAGAAAATCTTACAAAATGTGAATATTGTCAAGTGACAATTGTCCTTTTGAGCTAGTTCACATAGATACCCAGTATCTTACACCTTGATGCAAAGCGAAGATGTTGCTTATGACACTCAAAATGTTTTTCTAAATCAGATATTGTGCTTTGCAGTGGTAGTGCTGCAGGCTTCCAGCCAAGGTTCTCTTCATGTTTTTCTACATTCCCTATAAACTAAAAAAGTTTTTGTCTCTGCTTTGGTTACCGTCCTGACTACCTTCCTTGAAGAAAAGTAATGCAGTTCAGGTAGGCTGATCTTAATTAATAAAAATTTTTCCTTCCAAATACTCTGTGGTTATGAAACATCATACTAATACTAATTTCAAAGAGCATGTATGGAACATAAGAACTTAAAATCACCAAGTTTCTACAGAGAGGGATCTGAACATTTTCCTATGCAGAAATACATACATACATGTATTTCCTATGCAGAAACACATACATACATACACGTTAGTTTATGTTATAGAACTGTACAGGGGAAGAAGAATGGCAGGAACAATGGGCCAGCTGCTCCCAGACACATCCCAGCAGCCACACATCCCATCAGCCTACCAGAAGCTCATTCCTGTGCTGCCTGATGGGCCAGGATGACCCTAGCAGCCCTGGTCCAGCCACTCCTGGTGCTACAAGGCCAGACCCACACAGACATGACAACCAGAGAAGCTCCATGGGTCAGGGCACACTGTAGGAATGTGAGACAGAAGGGACTGGTGGGGTGTCAGCAGGAGCCATCTGTTCTTGGCCATTCCTGCATCAGTCTGTGTAGTCTGTCCTCTCTCCTCCAATTAAACTCAATTTTGAACGTTTTTTGTGGGCAAGGGCACTATTGTGCACACACATGTGCATGGAGTGTCAGTCCTGTCATGGGACCAGGAGTCCCACGTGCCCACAGTGCAGCAGTGCAGTGATGGCAGGTGGGCAAGTGAGGTATGAGGGCTAGCAAAGAGCATGCTGGAGTAACTGGCAAGTAGGTGAAGTGCCCTGAAAGCCAGGCATGGCCCTATGGGCAAGAGCACAGTTGGTCCTGGCTCTTGGAGGGACAGGGTAGGCACAGGGCAGCCTTGGCCAGCTGCTGAAAAGACTGTGGCATCTGGAGCTGTCCAAGAGATCTGTCTGTGTGTGCACACGAGAGACTCTGGAATGATGGAAGTGCAAGACTGGGATCCAGGGACAACTGAGTACCTAAATCCAGCTGCTGCAAGGCTCCTTATTGCAGGGTGAATATAGGGTAGACTTGCCTCATATGTCTATGCATGAAAGTGACCTAACAGTAACCCAACAAGATCAATGTAGGTACAGGTTTGAAACCACTGATTTAAATTCTCTAAAATTCCTAGGCTTATTCATATAGCTGCAAAAGTTAATGGAAGGTGTCTACACCATGAACATAGGTACTTGTTGAAGAATTACAGCATTTTAAATGTTTGCCAATTTAGGTGATTTTGGTTTATGTTTTCCCCACCAAACAAATAAACAAACAAACAAAGCCCACACGAGAAAGCCATACAAACTATGGAAGACCCATAGACAAAGGCTATGCAAATAAAATGGGAGCCATGGTCAATTGAAATAACACCAAGCCCTTTGCTGTTTTTATAAAGAAACGCAAAAAGATGGTTGGCTTGTTTGGTTTTGCCAGGTAACACAAGCTTTTAATATCTGTAGTCATTCAGACCTTTGACTAAGATTTATTAACCTGTCAAACAAAAGCAATTTTACAACATATACAACTGCAGTTCATTTCAGAACATTTATTGCTCTGTAAACAGAAAATCCAGGTTCTACTTAAACAATCTATTCCTTTTCTTCCTCTTGAAGCAAGAATGAAGGCATGGTAGTAAGAGAAATTCTAAGTGAAAAAGAAAGAAGTATTTACAAACTTATTTGCACAAATATACAAAAAGCATAAAGTTAGAAATTAAAATAGAGTTTTATGGTGACTACCTCAACTGAGAAAACATCCCCCACCTTTGGGCAGCATAGAGAGGGGAAGGGGAAAAAGAGTAGAGGCACAGCTCCATGTTTACTTTGCATATTTTCTGCTATGCAGCTCAGCTCAAACGGCTCTGAGAGAGGTTTAGAAAGGAGGCAATTTATTAGGAGACTGAAACAGAAGGAGCATGATAGCTACCTGGAACATGACCAGGTTACCCAATCTCCCTTTACAGAGAGAAACATGTGATGCTAGGGAATGGGTTACTGCTGTCTGGGGATAGAGCCTCATCTAATAGCCTGACAAAGGGGAAGCAGCCACAGCTCCATGCCCCCAGTCCAAACAGCTGCAAGGCTGAGCACACATCTCCCAGCAGGCACCAGCAAACACACACATAAATAAATATATATATATCTATATACATAAGGCTAGACACACAGATCAATGCAGTTGTACTCAGCACTCCCAAGGACCTGCAGGGTCATTCAGCTGCCTTTTCTCTAGTGCTCACAGGCTTGCAGCCAGCCTGGCCACTGGCTCTGCAGATGCCTGGGCTGGGCCCCTGTGACCTGCAGTCCCAGGCTGTGGGCTGGCACCTCATTTTGCCCACTTGCCAGCACCCAGATCTTAGCTTGCTCCAGCTGCTGGCGCCATGAACACATGGGCCTCTGCCTGGGTCTGGTTGCTGGCCACACACACAGAGGCCACAGACCAGAGGCCCTCCAGCCAGGAGGAGTTAGAAGTGGAATTTGCTAACACAGGACTGCACTGGTAAGGAGCTCTGCGTGGCCAGACAAATGTGTCACCTATTTACACATCCAGTGTTTTTTATTCTCTTATCCCTCTATTGATCTCCTGTAATAAATCCTGATCAAACCCCAAATTCTTTTCCTCTGCATCCCATACTGAGTGCCATACCCTAGGCAGCATCTCTGCTCAGTCCAAAAGGATTGGTCCAGCATTTATTTACCTTGACAATGCTTCTGGGACAGCTCTGGGAGGGCTCAAACAGGCTGTCCCTCCTTTTGAGTCCTTAACCTGAGCTTCTGTCTACCTGTGGGACTCTGTGCTGCTCTGGCTATATGGAGATGGGCACCTGATGGGATGATGACTTCTGTGACAGATGTGGGAACTGTTGGGAAGGTGTGATTTGGGATCCCCCATCTTCTGTCACCTCTCAGCTCTTTTGTGGGTCTGCAAACAAGCTTTTAACACAAACCCCAACATCTGCCTCTAGTAGTGGATCTTCCTTAGGATCCATCCAATTCTATGCAAGTTTATGCATCACATGCCGCTTGATTCCTAACATGGAAGACCAGGAATCCAAGTACTTTCTTTTACAGGTCTTGATAACCAGGGCCTGACATGCCATACACTACGCTAAATATAGAAATCAATAGAAGAAAAAGCTATGCTCAAATCAGACATCCTATTTTTTTCCTTTCTTCTCAATGCTGCTATTATTCCAATGTTCAGTTTGATCCTAAAGCAATACACCACAGCATGTCACACGCATTATTATGTCTTTATACTGCCAAGTAACTGAAATCCTTTTATTAAAATACAGCATTCTATGATGGATTTCTTCATCCTTGGACTGACATTGAGCCTGAAGCTCTTACTAGTAATCACTTCACACAAAGCCAGATCACATACTCAACTCAGACAGAGAAGCTAAGGACTCAATTGACAGATTTTTTAAAATGGTGTGAAAGCTGGTGAGACTGAATTGTTCTACAAATAATAGACACATTTCAAAATTTCTGAGAAAAACTACATTGAAGGCCTTTTCTAAGTATTCTACTTATGGAACATTTTATTCACCATTCATTAGCACTGTATTATTTAAACAAAATCAGAGAAACAAGAAGTTACTGCACTAAATATTAATCATCTTAAAGAAAATTAAGGCTGTCACTCACTAATATCAGCTGTAAAGAGGAGCTGTAAATATGAAGATACCACTAAAACAGTCTTCCACCAGCCTACTCAAAGTCAACAATCATCCTTTCAAGCATACTTCCTCTTCAACTGATTGGTAAGATGATAAGGAAAAAAAAATCAATTGACAGGAGAAAGGGACAGTAATGAATTGTCCAAATGCTTTAGAATTACTAGTTAATGCAATACTAGAAAAGAAGATGAAACTCTGACATTAGTGTTTCTAAAGAAAACTTCTTTACTTTGAGAGACATGCCAAAGTGCACATTTGAAGCTGACTCTTCTTTCCATGATCTTAACGAGATTTTAAATTTAGACATGTAGCATCCTAAATATTTGAAGAGTTTTTGCTGTAATGTTAGGTCTGTCACATCATCTACCAATCCTCATGAGACAGAATGCTTAGCCTCAAAAAAGTAAATGCTTTTACTATTTCAGTATATACATCATTAACTTATAGACTATTTCCTCACTCTTCATCTACACTCCCTAAAAAATGCTCAAGAAAGCTGTGAGGACAAATGGGCTACCGCACACTATTAACTCTTTATTATTTATAATGAAGGTATATAGATTATTTAGTGCAGTTACAAATTAAAGTTTTCATTTTCACCTTCAAGGCCCTATATTATCTTACAAAATTACTTATGTCTTGCTTTTATTTCCTTCTACTCCCTAGACATCTTCTATTCTTTCACTTAATTGCATTCTTTATCTCTTTCTCCCACTTTCAGCTGTATGTCTTATATCAGGCTGACCTCTGTGCCTTGTACAATCTTCATGCCTACATCCTTCATCCTTCTCCAGCAGTATATTTAAAAATACACTCTTTCAGGAACCATTGGTACATGCTCTTCTTCCTCCCTTTCTTATTGCTGGGCCATTAACTAAAATTTGTCTTGCTTAAATTGCTTTTGCTCCTTGTTGGACCAGGGCAGCAGAGAACACAGCTGAAAGCAGAGCTGTCTGATTTACTTCTTATTTTTATCAGGAATGACCTCTGTTAACTTCTAACTCTGAGGAGAATTGAGGGACAATACTCATTTGCCATCTAAAATAAGAAATTGGAATCTTGTTCACTGAAAAAGCCACAATGTTCATCAAATAAATGCCAGTCGGTGTGTATGTATAGTGATTAGTTCCTACAAGCTACATCTGTACTTCTTATAGTCTTAGATGCTTACATTTACTTCATAGTGCTCCAACAATTGTCTAGAGCAGGATCCATGCCTGTAATCCAGCATACATGAATATGATGCTTTTTATCTCCTCATGGTTTAATGTGTACTTAAATGTAAATATGATGACCACACTGAGCAACACACAAACATCAGGAAACCAGGGAGGCATTCTCAGATGCAGTATTAGTCATAGTATGGTAGAGTCATAGCATTATTCCTGACTTCTAGAGCATCTGACTACAGGAATTCCACCTTTCTGAACTTCTGAAGCACCTACTGTACACAATATAACTCTTCATGGAATTATCATATGACCATTGTACTAGTTTTTACTATAATTGCAAAAATATTATCTTCTGAGGAACATCTTAAAAAAATACAAACATTTTTGCTGAAATTTAAAAAAAAATCATAATGAAAATTTTTGGCCTCAAAATTTAAAAACTCACAACTGATATCAGTCTTCAAATTATATATTGTAGCTAATCTAAAGACTGCAAATGCATTAAACCTCAGATACATGATCATTCTTTCTAAAATGAAAGGTTCTGTTTTAATTTGCTTGGAATAACTGCATTATTGAAAGTGAAAAGCAGTAAGATAGCTTACATACTATTATGCTAAAAGTGCCCATGGCACTTTTTTGAATCTGTAATATTTTGAATCTGTAATCATTCTGAAGTTCAGGACAATAGCCAGTGTCTCCAGTCTAAGCTACAGCATGCAATAATATGCTTTGGAGACAAACTGCATAGATCACTGTGACCAAGTGTCTGTCCAGGATAAAAAAGACAATTTCCTAATGGAGGAAAATGTACTGTAACAGAAGATATTTGCAGCAATGGATGAAATCTCATCAACTAGTCTTTGCTAGACAGCAAAACCTTGAGGCTTTGAAGCAACTAACCTATGAAGTGAAGGAGTTACTAACATCAAAAGCCATTTCCATTACCATGCCACTATCTTAGAAAATACTTGTAGTTGCATTTAAAAATAATTCTAGTGCTATTCAGGGAAGTATTGACTGGTAATCCTTATCTCTATATCTGGCAAAATCTGCTATATCTGGACATCACTTTAAACAGCTCTGTGAAAATTCACAACTTGGGAGACTAGCTCAGTGGTAACTTAGACCTTGGGTGATATTGTTTATATTCACAGACATAAATAAAATGGTCTCATCTGGAATGCTCTATGTACTATATCCCACAGACATTATTCTATGTTAAAATGTTTTTGATGGGAAGAAATGCGATCAGAATGCTTATGAAGAGAAAAGAAACCAAACAAACAACCATATCACTGCCCCCACCCCCAAAAAATCCCAAACAGAACCCTTTCAGATGGTGAGGTTTTGAACAGACTCTAAAGAGCTTCATTTATGGAGCAAAAAATAAAAAGGAATGTGACAAGAAGCATTTACAATACTGAGTGGCAGAGCAATTACTTCTTATCTTTCTCACTCATAACATATAAAAAGCTGACACTGGAACATATGCAACATATACAGAATTCATTGTCCCAGGCACACATAAGTATCAAGAAAAACCACAGATCCTGTGAAAGGGTTACTATAGCCCATTTTTTGTCTGTTTTTGTTAAAAACAACTTGATATGGGAGCAACAGAATTTAAGTGGACAAATTAACCCCCTCTAGCTAAAAGGTGATTATTAAACTGTTATTATTAGCTGTCATCAGAGATGGTACCAAATAAGCTGGACACTGAATCTGAGCATGAACAGCAATTCCTGTATTTAGAATCATTTAAACAAAAATGAAAAGCTTTCTTTTTTTTTAATGGAATAGGAGGGCAGTGTTTCTACTATTGCTTGGAATTGTATTATACTTTAAATCAGAATCACTTCAATCTTACTGAAGTTTAACTTGAACCACTTTCTTCTTGGCTTCGAATTACGCTATTATTCTAAGTAAAAAGATGCTGAAATGGAATTGTTAAGCATCCTTTTTTAGCAGACAAGTCTTCATGTCTTCAGTTCTTTTGTATACTATAAGGTCTTTTATCCTTATAACACCTATCACAATAATAATGAAAAAAAATCTCCAGTACTGCTTTATGGAGCACACTTTGTAATCACCTTCTAAGTGTACTTATTTTGTGATGCAGCGATCAGTCTGAGCAAAAAGCTTTGCCCTGTTTAGACTATAAATAATTTACCAGTGTTAATTGGTGGTTCTATATGTAGGTTTTCTGCAATCATGCCAAAAAGCCAGACTCTTACAAATTCTTTATCATACAACAGAATAAGAAGCACCCTACCATGTAATACCACCTCTCTGAAAATGGCCTACAACCACATCTCCACAAAGAACAAGTAAATTAAAGAAACTAAGAGCAGAAAAAAATAAACTCATCAGTCCCTAGCCTTAATGCATTATAACAACACATAGCTGACTGTAGTCTTTCAAAGGTTTTCAGAGGTTTCCTCATGACAATAATTTACAAAGAAGCAACCAAATATATTGCCAACAATGCAATTCCTTCTTTCAGTCTTCATTCTTTCTCCTGAAATGGTTGAAAACCACCGTTACAACAAGCCCTGGGTGATTACAAAGGTAACTCCAGATATAGAGAGAATCAGTGCACTAGATCTTATTGAAAGAGGATTTATTCATGCTTGCTATAACTCAAAAGACATTAAAAACATTTTTTGTGAAAATTCTTGTTAATTAAAATCTAATTATTCAATGACTGCTGTTTGGCATCTCTAAGAAAACGCTCAAGGTCTTGAAAGAAAGAAAAGATAGCTCAGTGAGCAAGTTATCATAAAACAAGGATTTTCCCCCTCTTTTTTCTTACTTACCATGCATAATTAATATGTGATAATACCCATAATGAGTTCCCTAAAACAATTAGCAACACATCTCCAGTGACCTGCTAATCTGAATATAATGCTTTTTGAATTTGGAGGTGCACCAGTCTCTTTGTGCTTACACACTCACCTCACGTAGAAGCAAAGAAGGCTGCAGAGCATAATTTATTATTCTGCATCACATTTCATCAAGTCCTTTAGCAGCTACTTGATACATTATCAAGACAAATGCAAGGAAGAAAAAAAAGTATTCCTACCTCTCCACCCTTCCAAGTAGAGTACCCCAAAGACTGACAACTAATTATAATCCTTCTTTCCCCTTCCAATCATTAAGATACCTTAAGTGAAAGCAAACCTTGACCAGGTTACTTTTTGCATAGAATTTCAATGACTTTTTTCATCTCCATAAGACAAATACATCCATAAATAAACATGCACTGCAGTAACAAGGGCAATGTCTGGAACACTTAAAAGTTAAATTACTTGCAAGCCATACAACATCTCATTTTTCTTCCACAAATATATAATAAAGACTGCCAGCATGGGGAAGGGTAGGTTGGGAGAGTGGGTGAGTGCATGTGTGAACACACAAGTATACATGCTTCAGAAGAAAGGTGAGAAAGTAAATCAACCAAAAGAACTGAGAGCCTAATTGAAAAAAAAACCAATGAAAACAAACAAACAAACAATCTCCTTCCTTTAATTATCTTTTAAGTATAAAACAGTAGCTTATTATGAATTTAGGGAAAAGATGCCTGTGTATAGTAGTGTAGAGGATCACACCTAAGCATGTTTCATCTCAAATATTCAGAGTATTGCTACAGGAACGGTGATCAGAGCAGAGGGTCCTACGGAGGTAGGGCAGTGCTGTCCTGAGCCAACTTCCTGCTTCCCTTTAAGACTTGTGCTCAGTTCCCCCACCTCAGCTCACTACCTTTGTATAGTGATGTGGTGGCTTGTTTGTGAGCCAGCACTTTCTAAAGAGGTTTTTGTGGGAGTTGTGAAGTGTACTGTACAAAACTAAGGACTTGTTAGCTGATACTTTTTGTGGAAATGTAAGAATTTAAGGGTGTGTTAGCCAATAAGTTTTGAGTGTAAATATTGGGCTGGTGGCCACAGTCAAGAAGACTGTATAATAAAATACAAGAGTTCTCTGACATGTGGTACAGTGCCTTTGTTCCACCTAACAAGAACCTATAACCAACATTATATCCTCTATCCATGGGTTGTGACAAGTAGATCTTCAGAAGTCCTAGATTTTGAGACAAGGTGAAATACCTCAAGTTCTTTTCTCTACAGCTGGAAGGCAAGCTTCCTAAGGACAGGCTTCATCATCCAGCCTGGGAGAAACAAGAAAGGGCTACATGCTTATCCTATGTAGCAGCTGAGGAAGGTGCAGGATTAAGCCAACAGGCTGTTAACAGTGTATCACAATAGAAGTATGTTCAGATGGAGTGCTGTATCTTTGCATCCCAAGCTGTAAAGCTTCTAGAAATATATATAAAGCTATATTGTTCAATGCCTAATTATTTTAAATTCCTCAGTACACAATTTAAAAGTATGATTTATTAATAGTTTATTCCTTTAAATAAATTTATTCTTTATTTCACCAGTATTTGTCTGATATCAATAGCTTCTCCAGCAAGGAGAGGAACCCATAAAAAAAGTTATGCTGTTTATTACTTTGCAGTGCCCCATAATAGCAGGAATTCAAGAACCAGTCCAGCAACATATACTAAATAATCAAAAAACAACTTCCCATCTAGAAATGCCTTCAGTCACATTGCAGAACAAGAAAAGGAAAGGCTTCAGGAATTAAGAAAAAGCTCTAGCCAAGAACCTTTCTGAGCAAAGAGCTGATGTATGATGTGGTAACTAGGACAAGGAGCTTCTCAAGGAAGCCCAAATTTTGGGAGACTGAATTTTTCAGGTTCAAAAGTGCACAAGAAGATGCTTTCCTCCATTTTTTTCAGGAAGTTGTCTACACAGAGGACAAGACAAGGATAAAACTTTCTTCTGATCTGCTTTGAAAAGAAAGCAGAAGTTCCAGATCACTGTTATGTTCTCTATGGAGAATTTTTCTTGGCAGTGTAGAAATGTGCTGGAACTACTTTTCCAATTGTGCTTTACAAAAGACCAACTGCTAGATATTTTTAGTTCCTGATAAAAAGACACAAGCTGTTAAGACTGGGCAATTTTGGATGCATACATAAAAGCAAAAAACCCCATTTCTCCAAAAAGCTGAAAAATCAGAAAAAGGGAAGTTCCTTGGACTTGACATCTCACCTTGGTTAGAAGGTAGAGAAGTTGAAACATTCTGTTCCGGAGCCCATAGATATACCCTTTCAGATTTCAACTGCTATCCACTTTCAACGCTTCAGGGCATGTTTTACACGACAAAACTAAACTAATCTGCGTACATAATTAATGATCTGGGACATAGTTAATTCACCTTTTAATCACTCTACATACAATAAGAGTGAAACCTATGTAATCTAAATTTGTTAAGGGAGTGAACTTTGCTTTCCCTGCAAAACACTTAAGGTGTGTGTACTCAGGAGCAGTGGTTTCAACCTGTGGCACTGAATCAGCTGTCCTGCCTCCCCCCAGGGTGTACCATCCCCACCACAACACACTTCTGCCATGGGAGAATCTTTGCTTTGTTTGGAAGCTGGTCACTGTGTAGCACAGGATGCAAGGCTAACACTGACAGAGTACAATCCTGCAGATGAGGGACAACAAGAAAACACACCCCAGAAACACTCAAACATCCCAGACCTTCATTCAGTCTACTAACCACATGGCTACACTGGAGCTGGCATCAACAAATCAGATGAGGCAAAAAGTTCTTTATTGACTCTAACCCATCAAATGTTTAATTAATTAATGAACTGTAATGCATCAGTAGAGACAAGAAAGTCCAGTGGCTTCTAAAAAGAAAGACTAAATTCTGCTTTCTACCTCAAAATGCACCTTCAGCCAGAAAGAGTTGCAGAGCAACATTGATTCCTCTTCATAATAAGCAGCCACTGGCCTATGCTGTATCTGCCTCTGTCAGATCACACTGTCTGAGAACAACACAATCATGTACAAACTCTTTGTGATCTCTCTTCCTGAATACCACCTAGCACCTTAAACTTTATACTCTGACCATATGGACATTTTCCATTTGGAAAAAAGAAATATCTAACAATATGCTAAAACAGCTGGTAAGAACTGTGAGTCCAAGGAAATAAAACAGCAGGGCTTGGGTAAATCAGAATGGTTTATACCATGAATAGCTATTTAGAAGGCTGTTTCAGATGAGAAAAAATTGGTAAGCTAGGCCTGTGCAAAGAAAGACGAGACCAAGCTTGGAGAAACAGCCATTGATATATATTTGAACTAAGCTGAAAAATGTCCATGGTTTTACATTTAATGCCTTTATTTCTAAAATGAAAAAATATGTGAGTCATAAACATTCAGAAAAGAGTATAAGCCAATAAAATTGAAAAGGGACAGATTTATGGTGACTAAAACATTTGATTTGAACAGCAGGGATTCCAATTTACAGCTCCATACACCACTTAGAACGGTTGTTCATGTCTGTAATTTCTGTGCTTTAAATAAAGTACTCCTAATACACTCAACCTCCAGGTATATTATGCACAAGGAATAACAGCAACATCACTAATTAAATACCTGCTTATCTTAAAACCATAGTGAGTAAAATATATACACTACATGCATACAGTAAAAATGAAGGATGTGAGTGGGGGAAAAAAAAGTATAAAAAGTTTAAAAATGAAGGGGATAATGCAAAAAAAAGCAACCTTTTTTACAAAAGCTCACAATAACAAAGGTCACTTTAAGTGCTAAATCAGCCTTCTTTATCTTGTTTTAGTTGTACAATATAGAATAAAATTACAAATTATTTGAATGTCATAATGTTCTGAATCTACTGTTCTTTCCTTATATCTTCTAGAGCAAAAATGTCACAGAAAATTTCTCTTTGAACTTCTCCATTCTATGACAAAATGCCCACTGAGATTCATAAATCCTAATGCCATTTAATCAGTTTGAAAAAATTTTAATGAGCTCTCTCTAGATTTGGTACAGAGATTATGTGTAACTATGGGATCAATTAATTAATTAGAAATGGAAGAAACTGCAAAGAAATAGTGTTTTAAATTAAGGCAATGATTTACATCACTTGGAACTTTTAAAATAGAACAGATTGATTCTTCATAAGAGAGTTATGACCATTGGTATTACTACAATCTATCCCTGTGTTTAAAAAGTGGATATAAATGGATTTATTTGCTTCTAAACTACTACTAAGGTACTTCATTTTACAGAAAAGCTATAGACAAATCAACCAAAATACTGGAAAGAAATGCCTTAGCCTTCAACACCCTTAAGCAGGAAGTTAATTAATCTGTGCAGTTTTGATGACAGAAATATATTGGAAATATCTATAAATGTTGGCATGGATGTCAGAAACCCTCTGATTCAGAGCTATATTTAAAATAAATTTATTTGCATACCATTTTTGTTATTACAAAACAAAACTTCTTCAAGATAGCATTGAAAAATTATAGTAGATATATAAATATATATATGTATAAATTATAAAAATACAAATGGCCTCGTTCCTAAAAACTCTTGTAAATCAAAAATTAATATTCTAGTATTTCAAATTCCAAAAGCATGATTTTCAATAATGTGATCCCTATAAATTAAAGTGGAACAGAAAATTATTGTTCAGCAAAAGTATTTTTTTTCCTTATTTTTCTTCCCAGATCCAATCTGTGAAGTTAGTCACTGAATCATAGGATGAGTGAGATGGGAAGTGACCTCCAGAGCTCATCTGGTCCAACCTCCTCCATTGCACAGGACTGTGTCCAGACATATTTTGTGTATCTCCACAACCTCCTGGGCAACATTTGCAAATGCTTAGCCATCCTCACAGTAAAAAAACCAAACCAAACAAAACAAAACAAAACAAAACAAAACAAAACAAAACAAAAAAAAACAACAAACTTGCGCTCAGTCTCCTGTGTATATCTGTGTCTGCTCATCCACATCATATGGGTGAGAGTGTCACAGGCACTACTGTAGTTCAGGTAGACAACAGCCACTGCTCTCACCATGTCCACCAGGACAGCCACTTCATCAAAGAAGTTAATCAGGTTTGTCAAGCATGACTTTCCTTTGGTGTAGCCATACTGACTACTCCTGATGGTTTGCTTGTCTTTACTGTGCCTGGAAATGATACTGTGCCAGGATAAGTTGTTCCATCATCTTTCGCTAGGGATCGAGATGAGGCTGAGGAGCCTGAAGTTCCCTGGGTCGTCCTTTTTGCCTGACTTCAACACAGGAGTGATATTTGCTGTCTCCAGCCTTTGAGTACTTCTCCCAGTGGCCACGATAGATCAAAGGTTATGGAAAGTGGTCTTTCAATGACATCTTCCAGATCTCTCAGCACTTGAGAGTGCATCCCATTAGGGTCCCTGGATTTATTAATGTCCAGTTTAAGTATTCCCTCACCAGAATCCAAACAGAAATAATACTATGAAAAGTTTTTTCAATCACCTAATTAAAATGTATGAAAAAGAACAAAGTGTTTTGAACACTGTGGCCTGAAATTTCTATAATATTCAGGAATACATTGTTTCTACACATGTACAGCTCCAGGTAGTTTTCATACAAGTTGTATCTGTGCATTTGAGAGCAGAATTTGAAATATATTAAAAAATTATTAAAATGGAAAATTCCCAGTAATTAATTTCCAGATCATATTTTGATTACCTGACTGATTTACTTAATTACTTATCTGACTGTGCATTGTGTACTAGTGTTGGAAGCTCATATGATGCTTAATGCAGCACAATATAGGAGACCTTGGCTGAATTTGCAGGGTGTATTTTTTTTTTAATTCCTGTGCTATCATTTTATCATTATGCTTATTAAGTTCCTTGTTAAACAAAGACTGCAAATCAAAAGGTCAACATCTAAAGAATTTCAGTATGGATATTTATGACATCCTTCAATGACAGTAAAGCAGATATCATATCCATTTATATATAATTCAAATACTGATCTACTCGCAGAAGTATGCCTGCACAGCAATAGCCACTGGCTGATACGACACTACAGCTAAATTCTGAGTTTGGTTTTCTCTATGCCTACATTGAAATTTTTGCTAACAACAGCAATAAAGTTTTGAAGCAAACTTGAAAGTGCTCACTTTCCCCCTGATAGTTTGTTCCACTGGGTAGTTTTGGCATGTACGAGGTTGCTCTAGCCGGCAGCACCGGTGAAAGTTCTCTGCAGGCACTCATCAAGAAACCTCCAATGTTTAAGAATACATAAAGCTCCAAGGAACCTTATCTCAGCCTGAGATCACAGTAAATCCAACCCAACAGAAAACATTCAGATAATATACAGCATAGATGTATGTGCCTAAACACTACTTATGATGCTCTAACAACCTGTTTTGCTTGAGTCCAATTATTTGCTTATGTAGGCACTACCTTTACCTCCTGATACCTGGCTGCAACCTTGCATGTTAATGACTGCTGGCATGAAATCTAAACCTGTAGCTCTTTTAGTTCACTGCCTGGGTTAAAACACTGCAGATGACACTATTACACTGCAACTGGTCACAAATGTTTTTGGACAGTTTCACATCTACTGTTTCCACTTCCTTCCTCTTGGGAATTCTGTGCATTTGTGAATTTCACACACTTTAACATTTGTGACTTTTGCAGATGAAACAAAAAAAAAGTTCAGCTGAATTATCTGTACTAAGGGAATTTGATGTTGTAAGCTTGTTACAAAGGAAAAATATGGATTCAAACATCTATGCCCTTCTTCAAAGAAAAGTTAACAAAATTAAAAATACACAATTACTATTAACAATCTGTGACTTTGATTGTCTAACATACCTTTCAAGTTTAAAAATATTGAGTGTAATACAGATGCTACTATTTCTTCATATGTTTTTCCAATGCTAACACAACTAAAGAATACAGGTATCTACACAGTGTCACTGGTTCAGTGGTGTTGTTGCTTCCTTTTGGTTTGTTTTTAAATTTTTTTATTCTTTTAAAGTATTACCATCTTGTGGGTTTTCTGAAACAGAACCACATACACTAAGAGTTTCGGAGAAGCTGTCCTTCTGCTCCTCCCATGAACTTATGGTTTAATTTGCCATTAACACAACTGACATTAAATTTCCTTGGTTATGTACATTTGGTGTATAATTTCTGAACATGCAAGCTTACAAATGAAGTAGATTCACATATACAGAACATCAAGAGAAATTGCAACAGAAAAAAATCAAACCAAACCAAAACCTAAACCCAGTTTGGTTAACTCTGTTCAACAGTAAACCACACTGCATCAAACTTAATTCACTTTGTATTCCCAGGCAATGAAAATACCATTTAGACTCTGGGTGAGAACTTGAAGTATGAAAGGTGAGGAATCTTAGCTAATCATTCCATATGTACTTGTGTAGCCTCTTTTTCCCCCCAGTAATCTACTAAGAGAACAGTAATCACGGTCTAATCTACCTAAATTTTTTCCTTAAAATTAGCATGCAATGCATTTTTCTGCAGTAATGAAAATAACTCCAAAACTTCAGAACTTATGTTCCATTTGGGACAGAGAAGTGAGAAAAACATTCTAAGGATAAAGGCATTTAAAATAAAAATGAAGACTTTTTTTAACTAACTCTGAGTTTATGTGAAATATTCTCCCTACAGATTTCTACTTCAGAATAATTTGTAAAGTTATATATAACACAGGAAAACTAAATACATCTACTATTTGAGAAAGATTGCTCAAACTGATAGTTTGAAATCAGAAACAAGGACCATGATCTCAGAGATTTAGTCTGCTAGTGGAAAGATGAAGCTTAATAAAATTACCTGTCCTCTTCGCAAAGAACTATATTTAATGTTTTGACACTTTAGAGGTAAATCAGCCATGAATGCATGAAAAATAAACTGGCCTATGTTTAAATAACTGTTTCCAAACTCTGAATAGTGAAGGTAAGCTTGCAGATTTATCTATACAGAAGAAAATCATTACACTTTCCTATTCCTGCATGCTATCATGTAGCAAATCAGAGCAATCTGCATAACAAACTGTAGATGTAGTGGGGGGAAATCTCTCTCTTCAACAGCACAAACATCTTTGAAAATGGAGGTTGCTGATTTCAGTAATGATTATATTAATCTAAGTGTTTATCACATTAAAAAAAAAATCCAAATATACCACAAACAGAAAAAAACTAAATTTAATTTGTGCTCTCCCCCTCTTACCTTCTCTGGTGGTGCAGGAGGCTGAAATCTCTTTGCACACAGTAAAAATGGATCAGGATTTGGCTTGCCACGCTTCAACTCAGGGTCATCTCCCAACACAATATGATGAAAAAGACTAAATAATTCTTTGTGTTTGGTTGTTTTTAGATTAAATGATGGTTTAGTCGCGCTGGTGGCAATAGCTATGGGTATCTTGTGTTTGTGCAAATGATGGATCAGCTTACTGACACCTGCAAGACAAATATACACATTTTAGTTTATATATATATATATATATATATGCATGAAAGTTGTTATATGTATTAATGTTTATACCCAATTACAAAGAATTTAAAAATACTTCAACAATGGTGAATGTCTTACTGAATGTAATAAACCTATTTCAAACAGTCAATGTAAAAGAAAATTCTTGCTATATCTGAAATGTTCCTTCTACACTCAAAAATCATGGAACATTCTGTAAGTTATATACATTTTCCGTTATCAAACAATGCTTTTCTCAAAATATGTCAAAAATGTGATTAACATCACTACACTATAATGAGACCCACTAGAAACTAATTAAGCAATGTCCCCGCATTATGTAATTTTATTAGTTGAAACTCTAAGAGTTTGGGAGAACATTTTCTTTTATATACAGTTATGCTATTGGAAAAAAAAAAAGAAAAAAACACCAAATAAGTATACTCTTCTTATTGGATAGCAGAGTTTTAATTTCTGAAGTAGGTATCCAGCCGGCTCAAACCAGCCCATAAGAGAGCTCAGTTTCTCTCTTTTGCAATTACTACAGCAAGAAACACTGGGCAGAGGAGAGCAGCTGTCAGTCACAGTTGTTAATACCAGAGCTTTATCTATTGATGCTGTGAACCCAGAGTAATGAACACCTCAAGCCTAATGGGTAGAAACTCCAATCTGATACAGACTGCTAGGGAAGGTTAATGCAGTGAACAGTGAAAACACAACTAGTCTGTGTAAGAGGGAAACATACTTTGTTATTTGGTGCAAGTTTTGAGTTTTCTCTGAAGGGATTTTAATTCTCCTTTGCTGAAGCATTCTAAATGCTGGATACCTTTCCCAGACAAAACAATTAGCATTATCTAATTAAGAACAAACGTGGATGTCTGGTCTTTATCAGTTCCCATGAGAAAATCCTCCATTACCTGTAAAATAATTTCAGCTCTGCTTTTTGGCATTAGTCCCCACTGTACTGGACAGAGGATATTAGTTTCAGGTAATTTAGGTTCAAGTAGACACCAGTTTACTTTTGGCTCCTTGAAACAACTTGAGCACAATTCTGTTTTCATGTTCCAACTGCATTAATTCTTATCCTATTTTTCATGCCTGGTTGTACAAAAATAATCTTATTCCCTTCCTCCTGATTCACTATCATTGTTATGTCTGGTCTCCACTCCCTTAAGCCATTCCTACTCCTCCTTTGCCACCTCAGCACCTCTGATTTGTATTTCCCTTGTGATCCAGCCTTTTCTCAGTGATCAACATTTTTTTCCCCAGTGATCCAGATCTGGATCCAGTGATCCAGATTTTTCCCAAGTGTAGTCATATGCCAAACTTTGAGAAGCTGTAAGTACTACTGAAAATAAAGTACATGGATTAGTCAATAGGAGCAGTAACTAATCTATCTATGACTGTCTGCAGATTTCTCATTTATTCTCCAGAATTGAATCAAACAATTAATAACTGACATTTTGTGCTCCATGCTTGTATTTGAAGATGACCTTTAAAGTATAAATACATGCATAAATAATAAATAAATACAATATATTACACAGGCAATAAATATCTTATCGAGGTGGACAGATATAGCAAGCACTACTCTTCCTCTAAGGTCAATACATCAGCCATTTAAAAGCCTTCCTATGCTCCCTTAAGTGGTTATACTAAGCAAGTGCACTTTTCCCCAAATGGTGCTACTATGTCCTCTCACTAAAATATGATGTTAAATACAAGCCAGCTTTTTATTCCAGACAGTTTATATCTTCATTCTGAATCATGTGAAGTAAGTCTGCATTAAATTAATGGAAGCACTAAGATTCCTTAATGTAAAACAGTAGCATAAGTGTCTCTTCCCTAAAATAAAATGCATTCATTCTAAGGAATTTAATAAACTGCAATGTTTAGCAAGGCTAGCATACATAAGTAAATTGTAACATAAAGCAGTCCAAATATTAGACAAACAGAAGACTCTTCCTATCTCCTACTCCCTTGCTATGATATGGTTAGTTTTCTCTAATTTGTGCACTTTTCAAATAGGTAATTTTCATCAGTCCTACTGCATTGCAGCTTCAGTTTATCTCTCACTGGGTATGCTTATTCTATATTTCTGTTAGAGGTAGCCAGCCAGAGAGAAGCACTGTTGCAGAAATCTTATTTCTTCAGGGTTCTCTCTTGTATTCCTCGAGCACATGTCATGATTTCAGTGTGTAAATGTGTATGCATGTGTGTTTGAGTTCTCTTTTTGCCTTCCCTCACAACAAGGGAGATAAAATGCAGTTGTCCCTAATATCTCCAGAGAGAAAATATTTACATTATTCAGAGAACCACTTTAAAAATTATTCTTTGCATACATGTAAATAGAGCAAGACAGAAAAAAACAATGCAGAGGGTAAATCAGTTGCCCAGAAAAAAATTAAACTGCAAACTGCATCTGGAAGAATAGCTAGCAAAACTTGAGAAGCTCAAAAGAGTAGCAGATGAAAAATGGTTTCATTCCAGGTTTGCTTTCCTCTTTATAAAAACTACAGATCAGGAAAATCCATTTTTGTTTGCATCAATTACCACCAGTTTAGTTCTAGACACTTTACCACCACATCAAATCACTGACACAATTATTTTACTAATTCAGCATATAATTCTACATTAAGAAGATAATATCTTCCTTAGTATCTTTCTAATGCCTTTTTTAAGAAAACATCAGCAGAAGGAGAACTGAGGAATTGCTTTAAAGATCTGTAAGAAACTTCCCCCTGGCAAATACTGTGCCATTATATCTTCTATAGCTACAAAGATTTTTCAATGAAATGACAATCAAAACCAACCAATTCAAAATCCAATGGCTATGAAGAAGCATACTGAAAATTCCCATCATCTCCCTAACTTCTAATTTACTTGTGGCGACCATGTAAGGGATCATGGCCCATCCATCTCAGAGGGACCCCTCTGCTAGACTTTTTGGGACTACCCTCCACCTCTCCTACTGAAAGCTTAGTCATATACAGCAAGAATAAAAATTAAAGAAAGGTCAAAAGAAAGAAGGATCTCTGGTTTTCCAGCATAAGAATACACTCTTACACAGGCAATAAATATCTTATCCCCACAGGCAGTAAATATCTTAGGCAGAACAACATAAATTCTTCAAGTAGTTATTAAAAATTAGGAATAAATATCTCACATTGTTATGATTTATATCCAAATGTACTCTTGTTTTTACATAGTCAAAGAGGTAAGTACTGAATCTTTATGCTATCTCTTAAAATAAGAAGTTTTAGATTGACACAGAAACTTAATATATACTAACTACAACAGTTAAGCACCAGTGACTGTTGCACAGAAAAATAGGTGAAAAGAATTGTAAGCAGAGTTTTGTTACAGAAGCTGAAAAGAAGGAGGATCAACTTTAAATGTCAGCATCTTTAAAACCCAATTAATCACAAATGTCGATGAAGTTATCAACTTTGAGAAAAAAAAAGAAAACAAATTAAACCAACAGAAAGGACCTATTTCTTCTGAGACCGCAGACACATTTAAAAGAAAGAGATCGGCTCTTTTGTTCTGAAATTTGCGGAAAAGCATATATATTATTTTTTTAAAATGAACTTTCATCCCTCCATTAGACTCCAGATGTGGTGTTGTTCTCTTTAGATTCAGCTGATATCATGGTGACTAATACATTGGAACAACTGACAAACTAAAAATATGACTTCTACTGAACAACAAAACCCTTGGGCTAACTGTCACATTTTCCTTCTAATTGACTAATACATACATGTACACTAAGAGTTCAGGAAACCAAATGATGTTACACTAAAATGATCTAATGAGAATCCCTATCTAATTATTTACATGCTATTACAACACTGTTTTCTACATTATTCCTTTTAAGCTATCACATTTTATAATCAAAGGACATTATTGATCATGAAGTGAAAATTAATAAGCTGAAACTCCTGAAAGCTAACTCAAATTAATTGAAAGCAAAGGGAATTTTTATTTTCCTTTTAGCTTTATACAAATATGATCTCTGTGTCATGCACAATAGTTTAGAATGGTGAGCAGCATGTACATTTTTGCACGTTTTATTTTATATAATTTCAAATTTTTGTACTATCCCTTTTCTTGTATTTATCTATCCCTGAACAAAACACTGTTCTTAACTTTTACCACCTCTGTATATCCAGATTCAGATCTATTTCTTTTAAAATGCTTTCAGATAAAGAAGGAAAGACTATAAAGCTCTTCTATCTTTTTCAAATGTTAGTCTCCAACCAGACTTTTGTCTATGAACATGTTACAGTAGTATATAAGAATGTTTTTCAAGATAAACAAGAAAGTGATCTCCATGATAAACTGGGAAAACACGTGAGATAAGATAGAGAATTATACACACCACTTCAGGACTGACCCTAATTTCCGTTTCTTCTGTTCCCCAAATGAATGTCTGGTGTGTTACATATTGGTAAAACCTTACAAAAGGGAGGCCTTGTAAAATCATGGCTCAGGCCTGTTACTTTGGCTAAGTAGAAAAGGACTGTGGGAAAGAGACTCAGCTGAATTGGGGGTAGAAAAACAAGTTATGTAAAACCATGGCATGTTCACATCCTGGTGTATGGGGGTTGAATTATGTTTGTTATGATTTAAAAGTATGTAGCTGATAATGGGCTAAGTGCTTAGAAAGGTCTGGTTTTTGCAGTAAGGCAGCTCTCCTTTGCACCTGCCTGGGGACTCTGCATCACTGTGGACCCTCACTCACCCACACTGGTGTTTGTATTTCTGCTTGCAATTGATTCATTTGAAGGCATAACACCATCACACAGCAAGCTCTGACAGTGCCTTAGCCTGAAAATGCACTGTTTGATGTCTTATACACACAGCTGAAGTCCTACAGTCTTCCAGCTTCAGGAAAACAGCTGGTTTGTGTACTGTCAGAACAGAGTGCAAGAGCAAGGTCACATAAATGCTCAGGTCTACACAGACAGGCCCTCTGTCTTCTCTAATGTCTCAATCCTAAAAAGATGAGTATAAGCCATGTAAGAAAAAGCCCTTAAAAATGAATTTCACAAGACCTTCTCTCAAGAAAAAGTATACACTGCAAATAGGACTATAATAAATTAAATGCCTAGAATTTATAAGGTAGATTCTATGAAAAGTAAGCTTCAAAATTACATTACAGGATCTCCTATATGGCTGAGAAGGCCTCAAACAGTGTTATTTTCAGTGATATATTCTTTCACAAACACCACAGTGTACTATACCCCTCTTGCCACTGCTTAGCTCTTCCCTGAGTGGCACCAAGGTACCAATTACATCTTATTTCTGATTAACAATATTTTATCCACAATGCACTCCCAAAAAGAAAATCAAGAAATCAATAGGCAATACAGAAATAGCAAATGTGTGTGTGTATTGTTGCTCTTAATTTATCTGAAAGCTAATATTTTCTGCTTGGAAAGACATATAGCAGACATATCCACATTTTTCCACCCTTAAACAAAATCCAAACAGCTCAGAGGGCTTTAAGATCTGCCCCAACCACCATATGTAATATTCCTTTATCGTTTACAACTAATTTAGCTAAAGTGTTAACCAACTGAAAAACATTGTGAGCAGGCTGGAAGAGAGAATCATCATATACAGTAATACCTCATATTCTTCTAAATGATTACTGTCCTTATTAAAGCAATTACAGTGTCAGACATCTAATAATCTAAGAAACAATATAATGTAGGATGACTTTAGTTCAAGACAGCAAATAATATCCCCATACAAACAAAACACCATAAATACAGTATATTTTTAACCTAATTAAATGAAAGCACCAAGTAGTCAATGAAATCAGGTATATTGTGAAGTTTCAATAGATTCTGTGTATTCTTCAGATTCAAGTGGAAGTTCAAATTAAATTGTTACAGAAAGCTAAAAGCTACATGTATGGAAATGATAAAAACTTTCTATTCTATTCTATCTATTCTATTCTATTCTATTCTATTCTATTCTATTCTATTCTATTCTATTCTATTCTATTCTATTCTATTCTATTCTATTCTATTCTATTCTATTCCATTCCATTCCATTCCATTCCATTCCATTCCATCTCCATTCCACTCCTGAATCTCATTAAACTATGGAAACATAACTCTCAGATCAACGTGCTTCTTTATTTGTTATGACATACTGTTTAAAAATGCTTTTTGCAATGGTATCTCATCCTTTCATTAAGCTACAAAAGTGGAGGTGGAAACTACCAGCCTACCCCCTCACTTTGGAAGGCCTTGACAATTAATATGAAATTTTGTCTTCTCATCTTATTGCTCCCTAAAAAGTATCAGAGATCCTTCTGGTCAGAGAGATTTCCTATTCATCAAATCATTACTCTCATTTGAATCTGGACATACTGACACATGCATGACCATGAAAGGAATGTAAATACTAAATTTTACATACTTCAAAACCTGCATCAACTGTGTTGCTGATTTCCTGATAAAAGCATGTTTGGGATGCAGTCCTTTAGGACTTGATATAAAGGCCAAATGTTTGATATCAGCCAAACAGGAAGCATCATTCTGAGTTTGCAGCTAGTTGTCTGATCTCTAGGGGTTACAGGCTCACTGAGCCCAGCGTGGACTCACTAGAGCTTCCTACCATCAGAACAAGAACAGCAAGGAAAAGATCATGGTAGGAAGTATGTTTAACTGTCAAGGGCACTACATGAATCAAGGAAGCAATAGTTAAGCAAACTAGACTTCTGGTTGAATGGAACTGTTCAAGAAAAAAGAAATTTGGAGTGAGTTGCCATCGGAATTTGAACTGTTATCTTTTCTTCTCTTTTTGTGCATTATGACTGGCTTAATTTGGTACTACAATTGAAGTATGAAATTATCTCCTCATGCCTGCAAAGGACAGTCAGCTGTACTTGAACTGGAAAATAGTTTGCACATCACATTCTGCACTGGCTGAAAGAGGAGATGCAACAACTAAATCCCAGTTTTCATGAAAACAAATAAATTCCAGCGATCATGAAAACAACCCAGGAACAGAAAGTGTCTGAAAGGCATACACAGCCACAAAATCCTTAAAGATCTGTGCTTTGTGATAATGATGATGAGCCAAAGCTCAGACACTACAGTGAAAGAATAACGGTAGTTTTATAATCCTGACATGATTACAGCAACTGTGGTAGTTGTATAGTTTGGAGTTCAGTTTTTATCACCCTGTATATATTCTAGGTTTATACAAAAGCACACCTATATACATATAGGTAAATATACATATACATAGTTTTCTTCTGTTCTGCCTGTCATTCCCTCATCTTCTGACTATGCACTTCCCTGCAACATAGAAATGCTCAAAATGCATTTGCAGAAACAGAAAGCCTACTGCATTACTCTTATAGATAACAATGCCTGTACTTTGACAGAAATATTTAGAAAAGCAGCACAGTGGCAGGCTTGTCATTTTGTAAGTGTCATCTTGGATTAATTTCTTTCTCCACTGAATCAAAATTACCATTCTTTAAAATTCTTTCAGAACTAAAAATAAATCTAACTGTGAAAAACTCTCAAATAGTTACCAGAAAATTCCATATTAGAAAAGGATGGAGCCTCCTCTTAGATGAAATTTGTATTTTGACCACAGCCTGATGTAGTGAACCTTGTCTGTCAGTTTGGCCATACTGAAATAGCCAAAATTCTTTCTTCAGCCACTTATGCCTCAGAAGTGTTGTACACTAAGTGGTATGCCTGTCATACAGCCTGTGCCATGGTTTAACCCCAGCTGGACACTAAGTACCACACAGCTTCTCACTTTGTGCGTGTGTCCTACGTGGTGGGTCAGGAAGAAGAATCAGGGAAAAAAACAACTTGTGGGTTGAGATAAGAACAGATCAATAATAAAAACAAAGTAATAATGAGAATATTAATACTACTGGTTGTAAAATGAAAGGGAGAGGGGGTGAGAGAGATAAAATCTAAGAAGAGTGATGCACAATTCAATTGCTCACTACCTGTTGACTGATGCCCAGACCATCCTCAAGCCACAGCTGGTCCCTCTCCTGGGTAACAACCCCAGTTTATATACTGGGCATGATGTGCTATGGTGTGGAATATCCCTTTGGCCAGCTCAGATAAGCTGTCCTGGCTATGCTGCCTCCTGGCTTACAATGCCTCTATTCACTGGCAGAGCATGAGAAAATGAAAAATCCTTGATTTGGAGTAAGCACTACTCAAACATCAGTGTGTTTTCAACTTTATTCTTGTACTAAATCCATAACAAAGCACTGCACCTGCTACCAAGAAGAAAATAAAGTCTATCTCAGCTGGAACTAGGACAGGTTTCTAACTTGTCAGACAAAGAACTGCTTTGCCAATTAAATATTCATTCAACTTCCACACTACCCTTAGCCATCATTGACATACCTGTAACTGACTTGATTTAGGAATTTACAGAGCTACCTTTGGTAAGATCATGTGCATAGCTCATCCAGAAACGAGTTCCACTTTATTTGAGTCACTTTTTCAAACATCATTGGCCACTGTTTAGCAGTGCTTTCCACCAAATCAAATTTCATTCCAATTTTTTTATACCCTTTATAAACTGATGGAAAAATAGAATGTCACCTATTAACTGTCAAAAGATGACCAGAGACACGGCACTTTAGAGTTCTCTTACACCGTTAATATGACAATTAACTTTTACTTTCCTGTATCTACCTGTAACCATTTGAAAGATCAGTTTAGTCAGAGAACAATGTAAACTGAAAACATTACCAGTATCTTACATCTTGCACAATCCATGCAAGAAACTCATTAATTCAAGAACTTTAAGTGACTGTAGAAAAAATCCACAATCCATTAATAAACACCCTCAGAAGATACACAAATAAAGAATTTAAAAATCTGGTTAACTGGATAACAGTTCCTTAGAAGACTGAATAGTAAGTAGCTGGAGACATTTTCCTCTAGCTTATTAGCTAGAGGAAACCAACCTCATCATCATCAACTTGGTTTCCTAAAATTCATGGCAATTCAGCTTGTATCCTAGTTCACATCAATTCTACTTTAGAATATAGACTGAAAAAAGTTATCATGTGTATTTAGTTGAACCGAAAAGATAATCAATTGAACAATTTTGGTGATGATGAAAATGTTTACTTGCTTTTCCTAGTACAAATTTTGTTTGTTTCATCCATAATAGTCCAGATTCAGTGAGGCTAAAATTCATTTTTTGAAGGCAGGAGCAGAAGAAAACTTCATGTTTTCTTTGGTTAATCTGTTCCATCACCTTTCTAACTCTGTTTAAGCCACCTCAGCCACATTATCATTCTTGAGCAGGCATAGAATACCTTCTCTGTGCCACCTAACACTTTACCCAGTCTGTTCATCTGGCATTTTCTAAACCCAGATACGGTTTTTTCCGTTTGGCTTGCAAAAGATATGTTTGAAAAGGCAGTCCCAGAAGCTTGAGATGAAAAACAAAAAACACATCAATCCAACTTTCTTGTTTTTCTGGGAAGTTTAACTAGGCTTAGAGTTTCAGGTGGTTCTATAAGTGACAGAGATGCAATTTGAAAAATCTTCCATATAAAAGACACTAGAGAGATAACTAGGAGAGAGAACTAAGTTGGACACAAAATATAATAAAGTTTTTTAAGCTGCTGAAAAAATAACTTTTTGTTTTTGCTACTTGTTATTTATTCCTAACATATCACATATTTTAAACTTTCATCTTCTTAATGCATTATGAAAGTAGGTATAAAAAAGCATCTAAAAATTAAAATATTAATGTGCTGTAGAAATTGTCAGAACAAACGAGCACACATTCAAAGAGAAAAAATTATAACTGTTAAACATGTATGGTGACATGCAATTATTTCACTTTTAATACTTTTTTTATAGTCCTCTCCTTCTGATTTTGTTTTTTTTTTCCTATCATAAATTATTGATACTTGCTCCAGAAAGTTTAACATTGTACATAAAGTTAGCATCCTAGCTTTAGGTACTGATAGTGTTGTGTGGCTGAAGATTTCTCTCTAAGCATTTCAAATCTAAATGTAATTGAATACAAAAGGATGCATTCACACTACAGGTAAGATTCATCCTCTTGCTTATCTTGAGTTACCTCGTTGAAGCTACTCACTTGAACATCCTGCACAATCACTGGTAAAAGACATATATCTTCAGAAGGTAAGGAAACTTACCTGTCTTAGCATAACCTGAAAAACCCTCCTTCTCCACTGATACACTCAGACACTGTACTTGAATTACAATTTTTGAGTTAGTTGAGAATAAACCCAACAGAAAGAACCTATGGGCCCACATACTTTTAGATGTGCAGGCTAACGCATCCGTGCTTAACAAAGCCAGACTATGCCCATAGCCAGGTAAAACATAGCTACCAAAAACAATTATAAAGAATGTCTAGCTTACCAAACAGAATTCATGCACATGTATCTAGTCTTTTTTGTTCTTTTAAAACATGAAAAAAAGCTTTTCTCCAAGTAAACAGGGCAAAAAAGCCCTGTCACCTTTAATAGGTAAAATACCCTTTTAAACAGATAAATAAACAGGTAGATTTAGGTAAATTTTCTAAAACAAGAGCAACGAAATATAATCTATAAAAGTGACTGCCATGTGGAAGGCAGATTACAAACTTCTAACTTGATTACCATTTAAATAATTCCATAAAGAGTTTATAAATGCCGAAAAGAAACATACCTGGCATCAACCCAGCAGTAGGGAATAACTTCTCCTGCATAATTTGACTTTCCTTTAAAAGCTCTTCTTTGGTTATTGGAAGATCTAGAGCATCTCGAATTATCTCTGCTGCTTCATGGGCTTGTCTGCCTAGAACCTTGGCTTTCACATCCCAGGTATAGGACTTTCCAAAACGATTGCAGATCTCATTATACACCTTTGTATAGAGAATCTCAGTATCTGTAAAAAACAAACAAACAAACAAAAAAATTAAACTTATGTACAAACAAGTAGGCAGCTGGTCTTGCTAATAGACCAAATAAATGGTCAGAGCATATACTGCCAGGAGCCAGAGGGCATGTAGCAAAGTGGATAAAATGCCTCCCTTTATTTGCAGCAGGGAAACAAGGCTTCTACCATCACCTCAGTTACCCAGGTTTTTCAAGCTGTCATTTCTGCATTAAGAAAATGTAACTTAGGGTCTCAACAAATAACTGTCTAGACCTGCTCTATCACCTTTTTTTACTATCTAAGTTAGCAAGCAGTGTCTTAATTAAAATACTCTATTTATGCTTTTCACAAGAAAGAAAAGAAAGGAAGGAAGGAAATCTGGTACTTGGGGGAATGCCATTATATGTTCCATGTAAATTGAAAAAAGAAATAAGATGCAATTATTTAAGAGTGTTTTTGAGAGGAAGCTTCTAAGTGCCTTCAAAGACATTATGGTCATTATTCCAGCACTGCTGCCACCACTGCATTTACAAGAGATTACTCAAGGAAAACACACTCACTTGTATTTTCAGGGGATTTCAGAGTAAACTTCAGACTGAATTTTGGCAGTGATACCATCAGCTTATATGTCAAAGATGGTTTTATGTTTAAAGCTGTTTTTTTTTAATACAAAGAAATAATTCGTCCTTTCCTCCCCTCCTCCCCCTACAAATTTTTGAAAAAGAAGGTCCATAGCAATTAATTTAACACTAATATGGGGACGAAAAGTACTTCCAGCTCTTGTCTTCATTTCAGCAAAGATCTCAAACTCAAGTCTCAAACACAGTCTCTATCTTTATAAGTAGTCTCCTCTGAAAAGTCAGCTACTGCTGTTAACCATGCTTTAATTTTCTTCTCATGTATGTCTCAGCTTTCTGTATCTCTAAAGATATGTCAATTATCCTCAGTTTAGAAATGAAAGGCAAAAGCAAGGAAAGAAAGAAGTTGCTGTTATGAGATTTATTTAGAGAAACTAGGGACTTCACTTATCAATGTGCCCTTTGCCATGTAAAATATTTTTAATGGCAATAATAAAACAGTGAAATTATTATGTGGATATTGTGTCACTTTCTGAATACATACAAGAATTATGCAGGAGTGATTAAACTTTAAGCTTTAACAAAGATACTATGAAGAACACAGTCTGAAGAAAGATGCACAGAGCCCATGACTACAACACATGCCAAGGCCTTCCCTGCAGTCTGACAAACACTCCCTACTTCACCACAGTAATCTGTCATCCTGAGAGCAGCAGATGATTCTGATCTGAAAGCAAATTACAAAGGGACAATTTCACCATCGTGTGAACATACAGCAGTGCAGGATACATTCTCTGCCACCTGCCAGAGTGCTCTAGTCCATGTCTCCTTTCAGTAACTAGAGGGGATGTTGGCCGAGAGATCAGATGAAGACTCAACATACTTGTCTGGAATGTTTAACAGGGCAGAAAAGGCTTCACAGAAACCTCTTACCTTTAAATAGAGGCAAAAAACCCCTCACCTGTACTACTCTTTGTAAATGCTCCTTAACTAATACTATAGGGAAAAAAATTACAAGTGATCTTGGAGACATTTCAAACACACAGGAAAGGTATCACAACAGAAACACAGGAAAATGGGCACTGAAAAGTGTTATGCTGGCTGGCACAAGAAAGGAGAAAAGAAAAAAGAGCAGCAACAATTCCTCCATTTTGCTTGAAAATGCCAGCTGATACTCTCTGCAAGCTAAGAATGTAAATTAAGAATACAATTTTTAAAATTCACAGTTCTCGCTTCCTTTTTTTTTAATAGAGTAGTTTTTCTTCTGTATCTCAGAGTCATCAGATGAAGGACATAAAATTCTTATCCTAAGTTTAAATTTGAAGCTAAAATCAATCCTCATCCTATTAAATAGTACATATCAAGTTAAGCAGAATTAAAACAAAGCAAGGAAACAAAAAATTCTAGAACATGAAAAGTTTCTTATAAGTCTTTACAATAATTACACGTTAATCTATTTGAAGTGAAAGGTTCAGTGTTATAGCTAAATATACTACTTTTAATAGTCTTCTGAATTTTAAGTATTGCATAGCTTACTTGTGGATAAAATTTTATTTATTTTCCTTTTAAAAAATCAACATGATTTTAATTTTCTTGAGTAGATGACAAAAGCATGGATGTGGCATTTTACTTGCTCAAATAGATATGTTTCACTACAGCACATGAATAAAATCTGAACTCTGAGAAAAATTATGCACACATACACTGTAAAATTCAACTGGAATTTGAGAAGATCACTGCTGATAAAGCTGCATTTCCTACATACATATATAACAGATAAGGACATGTTTCTTTTGATTGAAGATAAAGGAAGATCTTTATGTTTCCCTAATAATTAAAGAGCATTAAATAAATACTAAATAATGATACAACTTCAAGATTTCTTATTCCTATTAGAAAGGAGCAATCTCAAAATATAAGGCAGGCTAGCTTTTTCACCCTTGTAACAAGAAAGAAACCACACACAGTTCAAAGGATTCATCAGAGTTAAATATATAAGTGAAGCATAATTTTATACTGCTATAAATCTATTATACAAAACAAACTATATCTAGCTCTCACACATGAATAAAACCAATTGATGAAATGAAACAAACAAGAAAAACTCTGGTATGTATAAGACATCCACACACATCTAATGTTAAAAAGGTAATTTGGGCAAGACTCACACTTCATGGCATAAGCAGCCAAATGATGCCCTATAGCATCCCAAGTGTTTCACACTCACACACACATTTCAGCAAGTGAATCCAGCCCCAGCTGCTAGCCACCATCAGGAATACAAACTGAGAACACAACAGGACATGTGTGGCAGTGGCCTGCTCTAATAATGGGAAGGAAAAGCAAGAATTCTAAGCTCCTGAAATTTCGAGTAAATGTGTAGGTTTTCAAAATACTCTTTTTATTTCTAGCTCTCATCTCTTGAAACATCTTTTACATGGACATGATCAGCACAACATACTGTCCATCTGCTCACTACATTTCACTGGGAATAAGTAATATTCATTCCCTAGTCACATATCATCTTCTAGTCATTTTTATAGTGATCCTTCTTCAATATAAAAGCACAGTGAGCTCCACTGGTGTTGTTTAGAGTGTCTAAAAGCCAGCCACAATAAATATGAATAAAGTGACCAAAATGACAGAGGCACTGGATTATTCAATTTGTGATCTGGCACAAAAATATGCCGACATGCATTCAGAAAAACCTGAAGGTCACTTGGCAACACAAGTGAATATATGGAATGCATGACCTGCTTGAATCACTTCACAGTCATAATTGGATGTGGAGATTTACCTAGGCTGCGGGTACAGCAAACATCAAAACAATATTGTTTTGATGAGCAAACATCAAAACAATATGCAAGCCTCATCTTTATCACACATAAAGACAGTTTAAGACAGAAAATTATGACTTCATCAATACAGAACTTAATTTTTAGAAGGTTATACATCTTCTAATTGACTATTATGCTATTGTTATTCTAAAATAATCTCGTTTATTAAGTAGATGAGACTAGTAGGCATGACAGCTCCTTTTAGCTATAGCTCATCTTAATCACTAGTTTTGAGTTCTTTGTTTGAATAACCCATCTCAATTTTGCATTAAGCTTCCCAGATGAAATACACCTATGATTTATCCTTCTGCTAAGAGCCTAAACCCTCTTAAACAGAGTTTTAATTGTGTGCATTCAATACATTTCAGTAATTCAAAATCAGACCCTGGACAACTAAACTGGAGGATTTTTTTTTCCTTTGGAAAGGATAGAAAGTGATCAAAGAGAAGAATTTTAGCTTAAGCAACAGGTTTCTTGTGACCCTACCTGTGAGGCAGATTTCTATTCATATGGAGAAGAGAATAATGGTCAGTCATTTTTACCAACATTTTGGCCCAGGACTGAGAAAGATTCATTAGATTTTGTCTCCATCAATACTGAATGAACACATAGGTGACTATGATTTTGCTTTCCTATCAGTCTTTGACATTATTCTCATAATCTCTTTAGAGTATGTAAGTGTAAAAAAAAATACAAATTACTGAAATGCTCAGTTAGAGATAAATACAATTATAAACCAGAATATAATTATAGAAGTGTGAATTTTTCCTTTGCTTTTTTCAACTCATTTGGTGGCATTTAGTACGGTATAAACTGTTAACTCGCAAACAGATCTATATAAGAGCTGAAATGGGGACAACTGGAACTAGATCACTCAAGATTAGATATTTCCTCTACATATAGAGTTATAGTAATGGCATTCACATTTTCTCTCACTTCTGGATTAAGATACAACACAGGCCTTTGTGTGTTTATTCTCCCATTGTATCAACTGAACAGTGTTAAAGAATATGAGAATTAAACACAGCAGTAGCAAAGCCAAAATAGTGACAGATTTCCCATCAGAAACACTTTGTCTAGTCCAAGCATCACATGCCCAGTCATTGATCCTTATGCTCACCTATTTCAATATCACCAAAATCGCGTACTCAGAGTTCTTCTTCCTCTCCCTCTCCCAAGCACACAAAAGACATGGCTGAGCAGCTCACTGACCAGTTGTGTCAAGTCTGTGAGACTCAGGAATAAAAAAATACTGCAGCACTGCATGAGAGCCAGGGAATGGATGTCTTTCAGCTAAGTCTCTGTACTCTTAAGAGATCTCTCATCAATCTTGCCATTCTACACCCTCTCTCCCCAAAGACAGTACCGGCTCTTACCTCATTCAGTTACACAAATGAACCAATTCTTGAAATACATGGATTTCAACTGAGGATGTGAGTATCAAACAGTGAGCCATTCAACACATTTCCAAATGGTATGTGAACTACCACAAGTTTTAGGAAGCACCACTGGCAAGATAAAAGCCACAAGGATATCCACCAATTTGCAAGAGCCTACTGGTCGTTTTGGTAAGCAGGAAAAGAGGAAAGAATGGGAAACCAATGGTGTCTGAACAGCAAACTTAGAACAGAACAAGGAACATCCTCTCAACACAAAGAAGTCAAGGCATTATTATCCACAATTTATAAATTACAGATCCATCTCAAAAAACAGCCAAAAATCCACAAAACATAAAACCAAAAATGGTCACCGAGGGAGCAATAATCTATGTCACTGAATAAAGGTTTGTGCATAACTCATTCCCCTTTCTATTTTCTCCCTTATTTCTTTCAGAGAGAACCTAAAACTTTCTTCTTACAGTATCAGCAGTCAAACAAGATAGATAAAACCAATATGAGCAATGCAAAAGAGCAGCAAGACCGAAACAGGTCTGAAATTGCAAAAGTTAGTTTAAACCACCAGAATCACTTAAGAATTAGAGCTGAAGCCTCCTGAGTTAGCTAACCAAACAGAAAATAAAGGAGAAGATTTTATTTTTTAATAAACAATCTATAGTAGACAACTGTCTTGCAATTTGTATCAACAGGTCAGTTTTGCACTGCCCCCTCAACATTCTTCCATTCATACTTTCATTACTATGGAAGCTAGTTTAAAAATGCATGACTCTGGTCACCCATGATGGCTAAAAGGGAAAAAAAAACCCAGCAGTTTAACAGCTAACCTCAAAATCACTTATAGCAGCCCAGCAAAAGTAGGGATGAAGAAGGCAGGCAAGAGAAATTACCTTTTGCATTATAGCCTAACTGTTAGAGCACTAGCTCAGAAAATGAAACTTAGTCTTTCAATCCATCCTAAGGGCTTAAGGCTGTTTTTCTAACATATCCTGACATTTTTTAATGTTATTATGTTATGTATATATATACACTTGCATACAGATAAACCATTTATATGCTTGTACATAGGTATATATAAAGCATACAGACATTTATTTTTATATATTTACTTATATATGGTGTATGTATAGAACTGTGTTTTACAGGCAAAAGTGTCTTTTAAAGAATAAAATTCAGGATGAGTACTAGCCAATAAATACAAATCAACCTGGACCCTCTTGACTTAACGGCTCATTAAAGGAAATGTGGTTCAAAATGCTTAACACTAAAAGTACACAAGGAAAAGGAATGTTCAGTTCTTAACTGTAGTATTTCCCCATTCCTTCCATGAACTTGTTTAGGAAGAAAAATGAAATATAAATTTATCATCTTAGACACACCCACTCCACTGCCACAGGAGGAAATAAGAACTGGTTTCACACATGCTCAAGTGAAACATTTGAGCCATGCCTAAATGTCAAGGCTGATGTACCCAACCAGGCACACTGAACCTAAAGGCAGCATGGACCGCCAAACCAGGGGAAATGCTGCTGCCATATTCATGTCTGGTACCTTTCCACTCTTATAACCAGTAACACTTAAATTCATCTTACTGTTCCCTGGAAGTTAAAGGAAGGTGAAGTACCTATTAAAATAAACATCAAGCACCAAATAATGGCTACTTCAAAATCATAAGCTACTTTTAAAGGACAAGTTATTTAGTAAACCATTTTACATGATTGATAAACCATAACTTCCAAAGATAAAGGAAAAAAAACCCTATAATTGCTGAAAATTAAAATTGCTGCTTCCAATTTGAGTAATGATTTGTAAACCATTACATTTTTGATTAGCACTTAGAAAAAGTCACTGAAAAGATCCATTATTCATTTTAGTAAGGAGCAGGTATAAGACTATTCTGGAGCTTTAATTTTTGCAAACCTACTTCTTATTTTCCCCTGTACTTGAATATTAATATAAGTACACTCAAAGGTAGACAAACATGTTACATTGTGATTACTTTACTAAGTCCAGAGAAACATGCTGCTTTTGGCTAATTCAGTGCTGTCAGTCTGTTTGCCCTTCTCTGAGAGATCCTACCACGAATTCAAGCTAATGCTAACAGGTTTAAAAAGGAAGTGAATTTGATTCTCAAACAACAGCAGCTGTATGAAACTGTTCCCAAATGAGTATCATGTATTTGCCCCTGTGGGCTTATATTACTAGGAGAATTCTTCAATGGCAGCTACAGAGGAAGCCAATTTGTCATTTTATATGCAGAGAAATGTGGCACTTCTATGGGGAGAGGAAGAAGCTTCTGAACAAATTCAGAAGGCTTTTAGTTTACATTAATACTGCAGACATATCTTAATGCTATCTTGTATTTATATATACACCTTATCCTTCTTTTTTAATGCTACAGTGGAGTGAAAGAAACAGTTCACAAATAAAGCATGCAAACTCTTCCAATGTGGAGCTGTAAATAAATACCCTGGCACCAATGCAAAACAACACATGAAAACGTAAGGAGAAATCTGTATTTCAATTCCAGAGCCTGAGGGAATCGAACTTTGAAATATAAGGGCAATATACATGACTTAATACATTCTAAAACATTCTAAAACTGTACTTATTAAGCATCATCTATATGACAGCATCTTATTAGTTTAAAATTAGAAAAGCTGTTGATTCCTAGAAACTGCGTGATAACACTTTCTTAGGCTCTTAATCATTAAAGACAGAACTATGCAAACAGCAGTTGATATGGTGCCTGCAAAACCCTGATTGTTAGGCAGAAATCTACAGTTTACAGAGACACAGCTCCTTAAAATGTGTATGGGGAGACTCAAGTCAGGCAACAGTTACACTATCATTAGTATTTGAGCTACTATATCATAGAAATTTATACAAGCAACGTTCTCAACCAGAGGAGCAATTATCAGCTCTGAACACCCTATCAGCTTATAGCATATTCACAAGGAAGTTAAGCCTTTCACCAAGGGAATACCTCCTCTTCTTGAGATGTTGCTGATAACACAGAGCAGCAGTTCACTGGCCCAAGGAATGCAAAACAAGGTTAACAAAATTGTTTTGAAATGAGATGCTCCAAGGCATTTGTATAAAACCACTCCACCACAAGGTAGATGAAACCAGAACCGTCACTGTGTTGTCAAAGGCAGCAGAAGAATAGCTGTATCTTCTTCTGTATCTTAATTAAGAGTCTGGTGGATTGGCCCTGGTACTCAGCCAAGCCCCAAGCTACTCTGTCATTCTCCTCCTCCTCAGCTGGGCAAGGGAATGAAAATATAACAAAAGTTTCATGGGTCGAGATGAGGGCAGGGAGAGATCACCCACCAGTTACCATCACAGGCAAAACAGACACAATTTGGGGAAATTATATCTGAGCAGGGGAATAAGAAGTAACACCAAATTTTAAAAAATCTTCCTTGATACTCATCCCATCTTCCTGGGCTTAGCTTTATTCCTAACTTCTCTACCTCCTCTCCTGAAGCAGCACAGATAAATGGAGAAGAAGGGTTGTAGTCAGCTCATCACACATCTCTGCTGCTCGTTCCTCTGCAGGAGTAGGACTCCTCCAGCACCTGGAGCATATCCTCCCCCCGTCTTCTTCACCAACCTCGATGTCTGCAGGCCTGCTTCTCTCACCTATTCTAGCTCCTCTGTCCTGGCTGCTGTTGTTCAGCAGGTGTTCATCACCTTCTTAAATTTGTTATTCCAGGGGTGCTTTCACTGTCACTTATGAGCTCAGCCTTGGCTAGAGGCAGGTCTGTCTTGGATCTGGCTGGCATTGGCTCCGTCCAACATCGGGGAAGCTTCTGGCATCTTCTCATAGAAGCCATCCTTGTAGCCCATCCTTCCACCCAACTCCTCCACTAGCAAAACCTTGCCACACAAAGCCAAATACAAATACTTTCTCTGGGAAGAGCTATCTATAAGAAACATACCCTTCCTTAAACAGATATCCCAGAGCTGTTCTGTTTAACCCAAAACCGAAAAGAGCAAAAAGGAAAAAAAAAAAAAAATAGTCATGAAAGAGGAAAAAACTTTATTCCTTCCTCAA
>VWZP01006608.1:2029354-2039419 GCA_013396995.1 Dicaeum eximium
CAAAAAAAAAAAAAAAAAAAAACCACAAGAAAATGAGGCCATAGAGAAAATTCTCGTCAGCACACCACAGCTCTCTCCTAATACCAATTTCCTTTTTCTCAGAAAGCTTTCGTCTTTCTAAGAATATATACGTATATTCTCAGAGAGATTATACATATATATATATATATATAAAGATTTGATCAAGCTGCAAATTCAGGATGTTTGACTTCCGGCGTTACATGTTTCTAAATTACTTTTTGTAATACTGCCAAAAAGTCTGTTTCCTCAACAGTGGAAACATTTTAAAAGACAGAATTACTTCAATAGAAAAAAAAACAACATTACTTTTCTACTGTGGCCTTAGACAATGTTCCCAATTTAATGGTGGCAATGTGTCAAACATACCACCACAAAGAAGGCACAGAGAGCTACAGATTAGTAAAGACAATCTCTTCTGTCCACTCAAGAGTGCCTAAAATTTTTGAGGTTAATCTGTGGATGGAGTGATTTCTCTGTGATGATAACACCAGGAGCAGAAAACCAAACATCATCAAATAGCTTGGTTTTCCAAGAGCGAGGACATTTCATAGTGGCTGACTATCTACATACAAGAGCAAAATGACAGAAATACTGCAGAAGACCTGGTCACAATAATTCCTTATATAGTTGTATAACAAGCACTCCTTATACTAACGATAAAATACACAAAAAAGAATCAGACCTTTGAGATTCATGAGACAAGTATGATACAGCAAATTGAAAATTATGTTTTATGAGCTGCAATGACTGTTTGCTTGAAAATCGTAGAAGAAAATTCAAACCCATTATATAGATACCAATGAAAGGAACTTCCAGCAAAACATAACACGGGACTTCCACACAGGTGAGCTATAGGCTTCTCTGAAGATGAGTGACCACAGCCCTCACGTCCCATGTGGGACTGAATAGAGGGCTGTTCTCACAGAGTACTGAAAGGCCCTACACAACAGCAAGAGTTGTCCTGCCTCCAGATTCGGCAGTAAGCCAGAGGCAAGTCCTAACTGAGTCTTAGATCAAATACAGCCTGCAGCCCAGAGAAAGGCCATCCAAAGTTAGAACTGTTACAAATGATGGTCTTTTTGTTTCCCAACACCTTTGGTAAAAGCACAGAAACACTGGAAGATTATAATTTGCTTTAGAATACAATCGGCTTGCTTAGGATTGTCAGGATGAAATAAAACTTATACTTGGCCATAGAAACTTTTAACTAAGCTTCATTGAACCCAGTGAGAGATAAGATACATAAACCATGGAATGGTTTGAGTTGAAAGGGACCTTTCAAATACAACCGATTCCAATCCCCCTGACAGAGGCAGGGACACCTTTCTTTAGATCAGGTTGTTCATAGCCCCACTCAACACACAATGCTTTTGTGTTTCTGAGCTAAAGTACTGTTTGTACTCCAGAACCTGAGCCACAGGCTGACAGATGTGGTGCACTAAGAACACCTCATAGGGCAAAAGGAATGTCTATTCACAGGAAATTAGGCCAGGCTGCTACTCAAGTGCAGTTATACTGTATCAGTACTAGGTTTTTGTAACAATATTCCCCAATAAACTGCCACTTACAGAGTTTAGCACACAATAACAGATTTTTAACAGCATTCATTTTCTTCATGAGTATTTCCACACTAATTCTCGGTCCTGATGCTGAAGAGCTGCATAGTTTTCCTCCAAGTATGTGTCTGAAATTTTGCTGAAAAGCTTTAGCCTCTCTGCATACATGTTTTAGTCTACCTAGTAATACTAGTATAGAACTTATACTAGTCAGTTATTAGTATTAATTCTAACTATAGTTCTATAGTTAAAACTACAACTAGTTTAGTTATTATATAACTAAAAATAGACTGAGTTAACTTTCATTAACTGGAAAATCTTAACAGAATATTTAAAGTTAGCCTTCTGTCATGAAAATTATTGCCCAAAATTTCTACCTCACATCATATAAAATCTCTACTTAATATGGCAGACACAGATTGATTAGGAAGCCTGAAAAACAACAGCAAATATGAGGCATCAACTACAATTCGAGTAAGACGTGGAAGAAACACTTCAAAATTAAACATCTGATGCAAAATACCTGTGAAAGAATTTCAAATCACCTCAGTTTGAAACCACCCCAGGGAAATTTATCTGCAAGAAACTTCATCAGTCTCTATGCTGCTGTAAGGATTTAAAAATTATGGTTGCCTGCCTCAAACACTGTTGCCACTGAAGGACTTTGCCCATTGTGGCAAACTCTGTAAAGAAGCAATTGCTCATCTGCAACCACTGAAAGTGTGTCCCCCAAATATACCTGCACTGATTCCTGGAACTTGGACTGTAAATTAAGCCACCTGACAGGAACCTGAGAAAAGACAAAGGTGGTACTATTATCTGTGTTATCTCAGACTGGAGGGAGGTAAAAAAAGCTGGGGGAGAAGAATATATCACTGATAATGGACAAGGAAAATCAACTGAGCAACACTGCTAAAATCAGCTCAGACTAAATCAAGCAGGGGGAGATCAGAATCCACTGACTCGAGAAACCCACTAACTCAAAACCCAGAAAGACTGAGCATGGGATTAATTAGCATTAGAAGTGAGGGAATCATTTAACCAATAGAGTAAGAGAACTATGTAGCCAATGAATGTCAATTCTTTTGTTTGCTAAAATGTATAAATACTGAAAATTTTTCAACAACTTTGGGACCTTTACCACCAAGAAGCCCAGGTAGAAGGACTAATGGGATGCTGCTGGATCCACAGGTGGTGACTATATTCTGCTTAATCTCTCTCTGTCTGTCTGTCTCTCCCTCCTCTCTTTTTTTAATCTTTCTACCTCACATTTTACTGTTAAATAAAATCCATAATATTGATTTTGGCATATGATCCTGCTTGCACCTTAATTCAGATAGAGGCATCTCTCAAAAATCAGATCTTAACAACTGCACACAATTATTTTATTGTAGTAGAAGTGACACAAACAACACTTAAAAGTTTGCCACACGTCAGGTACCAAAAGGCTGAAGTACTGGATCCAGCACCCACTTTCAAGTAAAATATTTTAGCTTTTTAAGTTCTTCTAAGAATGCCACTTTCTTGGCAAAGAGATGATCAAGAAATCTTAATTCCCATTCTTAAGTTAAACTGACCTTGTATTATTTTAGCACATTATAACGACTTTAAAGTAGCATAAGGTCTTCAAACATCAAAATCCATTTAACCTAAATACTACTATCTTTTTCTTAGAACAGGGAAAAATAATAAAACAGTATCAGAGACGTTTTATAAGAAGACATAAAACTTATTCACACTACAATCCTGAAAGAACACTGTAATTACAAAAAGGTTCAGAGAGAGAATCTCACTATGTCAGTGAACCCAATTCACATGAGGACTATAGGAGAAATGGGAAGCTGGAAGGAGACTCTCTGACAGTAGCTATTAGGGTTATATTTTCAGCTATCTCAAAGGGGAGAGGCTGAATCTTCTTTTGCTAGAGAGTGGTTCTGCGCATAATGGAAATATTATGTTATGACTCTATTTTGAGAGTGACAGCTTAGAGTTACAAGAAACACTGCTGTGTATCCTAGTAAATGAAATAAAAAATATGTGTTCAGAGACTCAAAGAGTGCAAGAAATTTCAGCCCATCATTTCATTCTTCCATATGAGTAATGTGATAAAAATAAAAATAGATACTGAGAACTGAACTAGAAGTCATTCCACTTTTCCCTCAATCTTTCTTCCCTTCTGCCTCAGTTCTGCAAGCTGAGGTCAAAGTTTACATCTTGAGACACAAACAGCTTCACTCTCCAGTGGCTGAAATTTAATAAACCTGACACAGGAGTTGCCACACTGGGGTGTTCTTAGTTTTACTGTAACAGTGCTTGCAAAAGACAGGCTGGGAAATTATATGCTCAATAAGCAGACAGAAGAGATTTTTTTACTTTATTTATAAAATAGCCTAAACTTCCTTCACTCTATCTGAAAACTAAAGAAGGAAAAAAAATCCAGTAGCCTTTCTCCCACAATCAGCAAAAGGAAAAGTGAAAAAACCCGAAAGTTATTTATTTGCTGAATACATTCAACTGAGCCACTAAACTTAATGGCTTTTTGATAAAAACTCTTATACTTTTTGACCCATTATGTTTTTAAACTGTTAGAACACATCCTAGGCATATAGTTGGAGCTGCATAACCAGTTAAACGGGGTAACTTACATGTTTTCTAAATGCAAGGAAAAGAAAACAAACTATGAAGTGTACATGTTCAATAATAATAAAACAGCTGGTCAACCAAAGACCTTTCTTTTCTGCAAGAGTGCACACACTCTAGGCCACATCTTTCTAACAACATCTGGGTAGTAGTTTTCAAAGAGATTAAAAACTTTGCACACAAATGCAAACATGGTAATCCATTAACAAGGAGAAATACCTTTTTATATTCCATTCTCTGAAGAGCAAATCTAACTATTAATAAAAGAATCCAATTGTATAGAACACTGCAACCAGAGAAAAGAGAACTACACACTACTGACTATGGCTACTGTCTACACTCTCTAATACAAAGGGTTACTTTAGTCATTGACCTTGTCATAAGCAAAGAGATTGGAGATTTTCTCCTTGTGTTAGGTTGACAGAGATCATGGTGGTGCTGCTACAGGGCTGTCATCCTCTCATCATTTCTGTTATGAACTTGTGTTCTATACAACTTTATAATTTTGCCACTAACAAAACTGAAATTATATAAAAAAAATAAAGCTGTTTTCTTCAGGAGAGGGATTTCTTTTTGACAGTGCTCTCTACCCTAATTAGTAATTATAGAAAAGCTAGCATGTTTCTAGAGAATTTAACTCCCTACACTGGAATCACAGAGGAGTTTAAGTAACTCTTGAACTGGAAACAGGAAGCATCTACACTGTCAGCACTAAAGTGGTTAAATTGCATCATCATCATTATTCTGTGAAAAAAGAATTTCTTTGGTAGTCTGCAATTGTTTCCAAGGTTCAACTATAGATAATCAAAGTGCGTAATACATTTTCCAAAATTAGATTGCCATTAAGTACAGTTACACAGTAGCTGTAATCATAGATAATTGTAAAATATTTTGTTGAATATATGGTTTACACTTCTGGGCCTACATTATCAATACCACTTTTTTATAGCTTGAAGAGGAAGAGAGTAGCTACTGTTATTTAAACAGAACTATATGATATTGTAACCAATTCCTTTACTTCTACCCACGGAAAGTGCAGTATCTGTAAGGTACTCCATATCACACCTTTGATATCCTACACCGCCCAGGTATTGGGCACTTCATAACCAGACATAAATACAATCTTTCTGAATTATGTATTCACATGACACTCACCTCTAAGAAAAAAGAATGGCATAAAGAACATGGGGTTTGGGAAAAGTTATTGATATGCACTATCAAATCAGCTGCCAAGTCAAGACAACTCAGATAAAATGAGAATTTCAAGACGGTAGTGAGAATAATTTCTAGGAAAATTATATCAAATCTTAGTTGAACCTAAAGTTACAGAGGTTTGGGTTTTTGTTATTCTAAAGCAAGCCTGTTTTTAATTGACAACACAAGAACACTTTAAAGGAACAGGATGAGAGAAGAAAGGTACATGTACGATCCAACCCTGAAAGGATGAATGGATACTGAAAGGATTTTTCACATTGTAAGTCTCCTGAGCTACACTTAGGAACATTAGACTTTCAATGTACTTTCTCATACACACAATGTTATTTCTCATTTATACAATTAGAATGTAAAGCAGAGAACTGAAGCTCAGAATTTCAGTATGTAAGACAGTATGAAGAGAAAGGTAAAGTAAGTATCTACTGAAAAGTACTCAGGGGAAAATAAGTACTATGCCTTCTTTTTTGTTACATACAAATACAGAAACATCTGGGTTAAACAGGAATACTTATATTAGTCCCTGAAAGCTGCAATTATAACAGAAGGTAGAAAAAGAAAACATGAATCTGTTCCATGTTGATCTACAGTATTAGAAAAGGAAATGGGTTAAGAGAGGAATAATTTCCACAATTTTGTGATAAATTTAAGAATATTGGTTTTCTTTTTCCCCTATTAATACAAACTTCCAAGTTAGAACATAGAGCCACTTCTCAATTAACCAGGGGAATGAGGAGAGAAAAACCATGCTAACACAAATTTAACATCTGGTATTACTGCCTGTGGGAGAGGCAAGGGAAACATGAGGATTTATGTCGAGAGCACTTTAACCAGTATAATGCAGACAGGTTCCAGCTACAGATTCCGAAATGCCAGCTCTTAAGGCCAGGAGTTTTGATTGGGGAAAAAACAAGCCCTAGTTTAATAAACACAAGCCCTATAATCCAGTTTTATTGTTAGCCGTCCACTATGAAGAGACTTCTTCAAGAAATTTTTGGCATATTGTTAAGGCATTTTTCTTTGACAACTTCAGAGTTACTGAACAGCTGCTCATTATCTTAATTGTTATTAAATTGAAAGAATCCTCTCCTTTGTATACATACACACACATGAAAAGACATCCCCTGTACCTCTAAAGCTTTATACAGGAATTGTAGGGTTTTGTAGAGCACTGGAAAATTTCCAAACATAAGGAATACTACTTAAAAAGTTCTAGAGTGTGTAAAAGAAACAGATACCTAGAACAAAAAATTAATTAGCAATACAGAAAGCCTAACACTATAATGAACATATCAAAGACCTTTTATTTATGAAAAGTAATTGAGACAAAAGCAACACTAACATAATATATCCAAGGAATGATATCCATATATCCATACCTGATAACTGCAGAATTTAGGGCAATCTTAGAAAAAACTTAACAATAAACATAAGATTAAGAAAAAAAAAATTATAACGTTATGAAACCTCCCAAGAGGCAAGCAAAGCTAAGGCATTCCCTGGGTGACAAAGATGCCATGTGAAAACTGCTGTACAAAGTATATACATATACATGTGTAAGTATAAACTCTTAGACACTGTTAACACTGCCATTAATAAGTGCAGTTACTCCTTGGGGTCCAATGCATAGGTTTTGGAAATCACAGGCTATTTGTGCACCCTAGGACCTAGAAACACTCACGTCATATGTTATTTCAAGTCCTGTCACCCTACTCCACCATCCTGCTTTCCCTAGGAGAGGAATGGTCTGGACAGCAGCAGGGGTGCCACAGCAGACTGCAGAAAGCTCTCCTTTGACAGCAGGTCAGGGGCCAGCCTGGGCAGGGGAGCCTGTGTGTGACAGGTCACAGATACACAGAAATTTCGCAGTGGTACAGTGTGAGATCATTGAAAGATACAGATGTTTCTAAAGGTATGAAGACTCATGTAATAGGCAGCTAAATCATACATCAAAAGTTCTTTAAAACTTTGAATTCAATTAGCAAGTAAAACTGAAACTTTTTTTTTGAATCCCTAAGATAAAACTCTCTTTTATTATTATTATTATTATTATTATTATTATTATTATTATTATTATTAAAAAAATAGTACAACTGGCACTTTATGAAAAGAGGTGTAAAGATGCAATTTTTTTTTTTAATCTTAGAACCTAGAATTTTATCTTGTTACAGTTAAATCCATATACTCATTACCTGTTCTCTATAACAAATTGCAAAAGAATGAAGGAGAATAGCTCACTTCCTTTTTTGAAAAAAGCAAAGCCACAATAAACAGTAAACTACGTAAAATCAACTCTGAATCAAAAATTCCAAGAAATTAGATTTTGCAATACTCTAGAATTTTCAATTAATTGACACATAAAACATTTGACACTTTAGAACACGCAAAACCAGAACAGCAACACTACTTCTTGCTCTTTACTCCTAGATGCCTTCATCCATGAAAAATGAAAACATTTAAATTAAAAATGGTAGAAGGATAAATATAATAAAAATATGATCTACAACAATAATAACTGTGCAAGTTATTAGGCAGCAGAATAGCAATTAGACTACAATACCTTAGTGGCCCAAATACTTTCATTTTCCTGAGACATGCTCCCCATGAAACACTGTTTTTAATTTTTAAAGACTAGAAATTTATTACATTGTGATAAGCTCTTTATGGCTCCATCTCCCTTGAGCCATAAAGCAAAGAACATTTTGTTAGTCCAGTAATAATATAATGCTATAGAGAAGACTCAGTCCTAGCATGAAAAAATCCACCTTTTCATGTGGTGTAGTTTTTTGTAATAATGATCTTGTAAGAGAATGCTGACTTTATCCAAGGTTATGTCACTTTACAGGCATGCATGAGCATACTCTTCTGCCCTGGAGAGACAGGCTAAAGGAGGTTTCTGCATGTAAATTACAAAACAAACAAAGAAAAATATCTTTACCATAGAACAATTTGTTCAAATTAAATATGTCTCAGTATATTCACGCTCCACCTTAAACCATTAATTTCTTGTACTTCAAACCTTCTGATACACTATAATCCTTTTTTTTTTCATTAAACACACATTATCTTTCACTTCACTTTTCTAGTACTACTACAATTCTTTTCCTCTTGCTTAGAAATGTTCCCAAATGATCAGTAGCAGTGTCAAACTCATAAAACATCCCAATCCAGAAATTATAATCCAATTATTACTGGTCAATAATCAAATAAATCAATATTCTTTTTGTTTGAATATGTACTCTGTGTCAGTTTACTTTGCACACAAATGGAGCGATTAAAGCAGAACATAATTTTGAAGACATAATGTTCCAAAAGATGTCCCGACATACACATGGCTATTTTCTGTATATGGTGACACTGCGAAAGAGGACCTGAGTGAACTCATGTTTATGCACAGCAGACAATCCATGCCCAGGGCTGAGCAGCTTAGCAGCAAACCCAGTTAGTGCAGCACGTGCAAGCACAGGGCTGCTGCAGAGGCCTAGCACGAGCCCATCCTGTGGAGAGCAAAGGTGACACGGGGCCCTATTAGAGTGGGTCAGAGAGCATGCATTAATGAGCTGGAAGAATGAGACACTCTAACACTGTCCATATTATATAATGACAAAGGTCATGAGTGCATTCACATAGATGTTATGTAGAAAGACTGAACTGACAAATAATGAAGTGGGCTTTCCTCTCAAATGCCTCGCATTACCCTGAGACAAGCTGCATGTGAAACTTATCCAAAAGAACCACACACAGGCAGAGGCAATTCAAAAACAAACACCAGAGAAAAAAGCAATGTTTGGAGTGGTAACTCTCAAGTGGTGCCCTGTAATAACTGAAGCACAGACACAGACTGGCAGGGAATTTGAATCCTTTATTCAAAGAAACCAACTGGTTTTATACACTTTTCCAAGGCACAGTATTTCCTTACATGGTAATTCTCACTATGTGACCCATCCCATGTTGCCACATCAGCAACACGCTTTCTAAATGTCCTTCTATGATGATCACGCACTGTTCACACATCTGTCAGCTTCTGGCAGGCTCCTTTCCTAGGGCTCTGCCATGTGGCACCTCCTTCTCCCAAGGTCGAGGCTCTCTGTGCTGCCATGTGCTTCTTTGTGCTGCCATGTGCTCCTTTGTGCCGCCTTGCACTTCTGCAGGCACGTGACACAGCCTGTAACTCAATTCTATCCTATCTCTTCCCACAGTGCCCAAAGGAAATCATTCAAGAACTAAACTTGTTTCATGAGAAAGTCTACTAGTACCTATTGGATGACTTTTACAAAAATATGTCATATACCTCTAAACAGAAGAAGAAAAAAAAATAAGAATACATTTTATAAAGACCAGCTATTATATATAACAATAGCTTGGGAAAGTACTTGAGAAAGAGCAATGTACACTTAGACAAAAGTTTTTCCAAAATGCAGCATCAGATATACTGCCAAACTACTACTGAATATGGTATTCATTATAAGAGGAATAAAAAAATGATTAAAAGTTGCACAAGAACAGAAAACATACATGGAGACAGCAAAAATTGATACTGTCAACAGGTATGCAACCCTTCAAGAAACAAAATGCCACCAAAAAAAAGAAAAAAGTTGCAAAAGGTTTTCAGCCATAAAAAAAAAAAAAAAAAAAA
>VWZP01006608.1:2040428-2166573 GCA_013396995.1 Dicaeum eximium
AAAAAAAAAAAAAAAAAAAAGGCCACAGAAGATACATTCTTCACCAGTTATTGAAGCAAAGGAAGGAAACAACATAGATAAAAAATAAAGGATGGTTTTCCCCCAAGTGCCAAAATAAAAATCTTGATGAAGGTTACCTACCTACCTTAACAAATCTTAGGTCAGAACAATGATTTTCTTATTATCAAAGGGGGGTGGAAAGGGATAAGTCAAGGTCAGGAGCCTCTCAGAGAACCATTGTAAACCACAGAAATTATCTGGGTTATATCATTCTCAGTAGTCTTAATAAAGAAATTAGTATCAATACAAAGATGTACATAAACACATAATAGGAGCAGCAACAGTCGTCAGTGGTATCTGCTTCATGCCAGAGATGTCCATAATGAATGCAATAAAGTTTGAAAGTAGAAAATACTTGGCTTAATTGCTTTTGTATTTTTAGTTAACATAGTTCCTGGTCTTAAAAAGAGCAATGGTCATAGTGTGAAAATGATCATCTCCATTAAGGTCTGTTGCCAATTTGAAAGAAAAAAAGTTAAAAATAATACCAACTACAATCACCCTTCCTCCTCCATTAGAAGTATAAATGCCAGTATTCAAGAGCAGGATTGTGTCTCAGAGAAAATATACCAGCAGAATTCAGAGACCAGAAACCGCCCTGCCCAAATTAAGATGTTCTGAAAAACTCCACTCTCAAGAGCTCAATTAGCCAACTCACAACAAGGCTACATGAATGAATTACAGCTACTCAGAACAAGAGCTGCAGAGCTGGGTCCAAGATGGTACAGAGTGTAACTATGGCCAGTATGTCGAATAATAAATCCAGGGTTGTTAATGCTGTTTTTCTTCTTAAGTAAGAAGAAAATTGGAACACAGCAGCTAGAAATTATTGTTATTGTAATGGAAAATTCTATGCACCTTTTCTTTGTGTGAAATTCTGTTCTATTTATGACACCTTATTATTTACATTCAAAGCAAAATAATTGGAACCTTATACACATAACAGTTTATGTAGGCAACAAATCCTTATCATCTACAAACAGATTTGAAAATCTGCTTTTAGGCATAGGAAGGGACAAATTTTTATAAATGGTCAAACTGCTGTATGCACCTCTAAAATCATTAAACAGAACCTTTACACTCCCAGCATTTTCAAACACACCTCTCCACTTACTACAGGCTCTCTATACAATTGCAAGTGTGTAATAGTCAGAAAACAAAAGCCACATAATTTAAATGGAACTTGGAAAACTCTTGGGATTAACTTGTTTGGCTTGAGGTTTCTCTCTTTTTTTTTTAAGTTTATAACCAAATGCTTTGAGTCTGGGGCACAAAAAATACATTGCGTTTGTATGTAATTTCTGTGCAATATTAAAATCAAATCATGGATCTTTCAGCTTGGGAGCATTCCTTGGTTAATTTCTCAAGAAGAAAAAGATATCATAGTTAATGCTGCCCATGGCATTTTGAAATGTGGTAGCCATTACAGAAATAAAAACCAAAACCCACAACCCCCTCATTGAATGCTGAACTTAGCTCTGATTCTGGATTGTTCTAACCACCACCACCACCAAGCAATCATGTGGATGGGCAATTTGCAAATCAATCAAGGGAATAACAGAAGTCAGACTCGGGGTTAGTATGCTTGTTATGTTCTTGCCAAGATTTTTCTTGCTGTTAAATTAAAATGTTAGCTTTCAAGCATATGACGAATCTTATTTACTGTATTTATGGTTAGTTAATTCTCAATGAGGAGTTGTTTTACTTATGTCCAAGATTTGCTCATGAAGCATCTATAGGGTATTTTAATCTAATAATATCCTTAATCTCATTAGTTTTGCAACAGATTTCAAATACTGAACACAGAAGCAAGAGAATGTTTTCCCTTCCCTCTTTGTTCCCAAAATCAGATGGAAAGTGAGAATGACAAGAAACTAAGTTTCCACTACACAGAAGCAGAAAATAGGCTTACAAAGATTGCCAGGTTATAGCCTAAGAAGATTAATTCCTGTACTTAAGGTATAACACAGACCAATCTAGAGAGGACTGATGTTTAATTGAATTGGTGTTATTTGCTTGGATGCAGAAGAAATAGGAAGCTATTTTAAATAAAAGACAGCATGGACATAAGCAAACTCCAGTATGGACCTCTCATCAGTTTTCTTGTAACAGCCATCTCCTAGGCAACATGTGCAATAAAACGAAAGTAAGAGTACATTTTTGACTTCTGACCTTGTGACAATGAGTAGGTAACACTGGGGAGAAATAAAGCCTGCTAAAATTCTTGTGAATCTCACAACACTACAACGAATTTAACTGCAAGCTAATTTCTTCTATATTATAGACCAGAGATGACCTGTTTGGCCAGCCATGCAGAAGTGTCTTGGAAGTGGCACAAAACACAGCGGTCTTCACACAAAGGAGACAGTGCCTATAAAAGCAGCAACTTCTGATCCCAGTTGCCTTAACTACTTTTCATCCCTTTAGAAATGGTCACAAGCTGACATCCCTGTGCCTGTACAGTCCAACATGATTTTGATTTATGGTGAAGCTATCTTGCAAAACTAAGCTGCTTTAGCAATCATCTCTCATTCTTGAACACACTGATTTATCTCATGTAAAGATACTGTTTTCCAACACTAAGGGGCATTGACAAGGATAATAATTTACATAAAACAATCCCTACTCCTAGCAGAAATTTAAACAAAAATAAATACATGACTAAACTTCCTATATTAAAGTGTCATGTTCTTTGCATTTTAGTTTAGCTCTAGTTCAGCTTTAGAGCACAATGCTAAGAAACATCTTAACTTTGCAGCCGTTTTCCTAAGTTCATTTGTCAGTTGGAAAAGGTTAATATTATACACACAGCTTGTACAGAATTTTAAATGTTTTCAGCCCCCTATAAGTTTAAGCACAGATCAACAAAGGACACATTCAATCCTATTTGTGTTTTGGTAGTAGGGTAGCTATTGGCTACAATTATATAACAAAACCACTTGTCATAACTTAAAAAAACCCCTATGCAGTAAGTTTATAAGATAGATCCTGGGAGGCATTACTGTAGTTGTATATTTTGTACACATTAAATAGATTTTTTCTTCTCTATCTTTAGCATAGATTTTGTATGTTTTTACAATATGCTAAAATGCCAGGATCCAAACTGTACAACTTTACCAACAAGATTTATTTAGGAATAAAATATCTCTAGTTTCTGTTGTTGTTGTTGTTGCTGTTATTGTTATTATCTGTTAACTCTGTACTATGTTTTGGACAAATCCACACATAAGTAAGTTTGATATTTTTAACTATACTACATACTAGTGGTTAGAACAGTTCTCTTCTGTAGGAACAGACTACAACATTTTAAGAAAAAGCTATTCACTATTCTGAGCATTTAATGTTATTATTTGCTGTAGGAAATCAAGTAGAAATTTAACTTAAGAAATGTAACGCTTTAATTGAAGCGCTGGGGGGTTTTGTTGAGGTTTTTTAATTGCTGCTTGTTTTGTTTTTAAAAAAAAGTACAGCAGTACAAAAATTAAAATGTAGTTATTCCTTTTTCTCTGGTTTCTACACAGTGCACTACTAATTATCTAATTAATGAAGCTGCATGAGAGGGTGATCAGCCACTGGAACAGGTGCCCCCAAGCAGTCATCATAGCACCAAGGCTGTAAGAGTTCAAGGAGCATTTGGACAAGCTCTTAGTCATCTCTTTTAGTTTTCAGAAGTCCTGCAAGGAGCTGGACTCGATCCTTATGTTTTGGGAAGAGATGGGATCGAGTTGGGCTGCAGGCTGTGGCACGTGCATGCAGAAGCACATGGCGGCACAAAGCCATGCTGACCTTGGGAGGAGGTGCCACCCCACAGACCCCTACGGAGAGGAGCCTGCTGGAGGCTGACAGACGGGTGAACAGCGCGTGATCACCCCTAAGATTTCATCTGAGAGCTCCAATGGAAAGAGAGGTAATAAAAAAATAAAAGCAAGGGTAGATTGCATTGATTAGAAATGCATAAAAAGGAGGCTGACAGACGGGTGAACAGCGCGTGATCACCCCTAAGATTTCATCCAAGAGCTCAAAGGGAAAGATTAGGTAATAAAAAAAAAAAAAGTAATAGTAGATTGCGTTGATTAGAAATGCAGAAAAGAAGAGTGTTAGATAACCTTTGAAACAATGATACAGAAGGACTCTGAATGAAAGGGTTGAAGTACTTCCACAGGCAGTTCAGGGGCAGTAACTTGTGTTGAAAGTAAGCTGATACATCAAGGTGGGACTCAAGGACAACTTAATCAGCCTCAATTATGTTACAGAGGGAAGGGGGAGATAAAATATCAGTTGATCAGACTCAGTAACACTTTCACACAGCCAAGGATTAACCAGTAAAGTATATGTGCAGGTTTTATGGGGTAACACTTGGATTATTTCCAAAGTCAAGAACCTGTGAACACCTCAGACCTCATATAAGGATTTTACACTCACAAAGATTTTGGAAATCTATCAGAAGACATCCTACCTTCCTCAATCAGAAGCAAGTATGTCAATTACAGAAAGCAAGTTCTTTGGCACATTACATCAGATGAATTTAATGGTCAATTTTACTCATAATTTATAGATCAAATTATATTCATTCTATAAAATCAGTAGGGTTCAGATGAAAACATCTAAAAATAGCAATGTACATTCGCAGACACTACTTTGTTGGGAAGAATTTTTGCGAAACCTGAAGCTTCAAATTCTAAAAATTGCAACCAACTATGCAACCAACCAGCCACTTTTAAAAGTTAGTAATAATAGATATTCAATACCAAAACTTTTATTTGTGCTCTTTGAAAGAAAGTAAATTTGGGCCTATTTCTGCAGCTTCTTAAAATATGTATATTATTCATTTTATCACCTCCAGTGAACACTATGTGGCACATTAAAAATTTCATAAGAAAATTACAGGGTTCTTACATAGGTTAACATCAATATGACCATTTGTCTCATTCAGAAGATTTACAGTAGGTAGGTTGGGCAGAATGAAACTAATTTGTGTATGCCTTTCATCATTCTTTCCCCCAAATTATTCCAAATTTGTTGAAACATTTAGGAATCTTGGGAAAGTTCAAGTAATCTCCTGACCTCCTCTTTTCCTCCTAAGGGTCACTGCTCATCATGAAACAAACAGGCTCACCAAAAATGTTAAAGGTTTCATAGCATTCGGGGAGGCTGAAGCATACTAAAGTTCTCTGAAATGAAACACGTTATGAAAATCACCAAGGTAGTGTCAATTTTACTCCTCTCTACTGGAAGATACTTGAAGAGTATTTTCAGTCTAGTTCCTTGCAGCTGAGAGATTTCTGAAATACAATACACACCATTTATGTAACTTTTTTTAAATAGAAGAAATCACATACATGTATCATTACCAATACTGTCCAGTTAAGGTGAGTATTATCTGTGTGAAGCAGATTTCCAGTTTCTGATAAAGAGCAGTAGTAACTAAAAAAAGTTTTCCTGAAACGTCTAAGAATGAAATTAAAATATCTGGTTCTGGATTACAGGATTACACACACACACACACACACACACACACACACACACATATGTGTGTGTGTGTATCTCCAGGTTGAGACTTCAGTGACAAAGTTGAAAATGCAACTAAAATAAAATAACTCAATCACTATTTTGCATAGCATAGCCATTTTTGTTTTAAAAGTTGTGTGGATCACCTTCATCTCTTATAGACTTGAAGGAGGGAAAAGTGCACATTTCTTGGAAACACAGTGTAATTCATCAGACTTCACAGCAATCTTCCCAGAAACTGCAACAATTCAGGTTTTGCAGAAAGAAAGCACACACCTCCAGTTCACACCTTTCAAGAATTCACTTCTACCCAGAACTGCTTCCTGTGTAATAACTCACATTGACTATTTCAAAAACTAAGTCACACACCAGAATATTACATTATTCCTCAGCAGAGGGTCCTGCTTCAGCGAACAGTTAAGAGCAGCATTAAAAACTGTCCTATTTATAACGGCTATTCAAACCTCAAGATGTAATCGAGCTGTAGCGCGGGAAGCATCAGGTTGCATAACAACCCTGCAAAGCAGAAAGTCTACTGATACCAAAACTAAGAGAAAACTATCAGAGTGGTTTCCAGGCTCATCAGTCGGAGAAGGAAGCTCTAAACGCTGCCGAGCTCTGTCTGCCCTCCGAGACCCGCTGCTCCCGGCCTTGGGGGTGTGCGGCCCGGGGTCCCTGAGCCCGTTCTGCTCCACAGCCGCTTTCCCTGGCTCTCAGCCCCGCTTGTCCCACAGCCGCCCCAACCTCGCGCAGCCCTCCGCCAGCCAGAGCAAGCACCCCGTTCACGCTCAGCCCCGGGTCTGTTGCTTTAAGGCGAAATCTGCCCCCGAAAGGCAGCAAGTAGCGGAAGCAGGAGAAGGAATTAATTCGTTTCCTGTTGCTTTAATCCCTTCACTCTGGTTTTAACAGCGGCGCCCGGGGCGTTCTGGCTGCGCGCCCGGAGCGAGGAGGCCGTGAGTGAGCAGCCACGGCCTGGGCCGCTTAGACCGCGGGAGGCGGACGGAGAAGGGAAGGGAAGGGAAAGGAAAGAAAAGAAAAGAGGCTGCTCGCCGCCAGCTACGGCCCCTCGCTGTCCGAGCAGGCGCGCCGGGCCTGGCGGCGTGGTGGAGCCCAGCGGCGCGGGGCGGAGCGGAGCGGGGACCCGGCCGTGCAGAGGAGAGGGGCTCAGGCTACGCACCCAGTAGCAGCCCGTCCATGTCAAAGATCAGGTGAGTGACCGGGCGCACCGCGGCCCTCGAGGAGGAGGAGGAGGCGGCCATGGCGAGGCAGAGCAGCCGCAGCACCGCAGGAGCAGAGGCAGATGGAGCCCGCGCGGTGCGACACTGGCCGGGCCAAGAATTTAACGGGGCTGTCGGGGACGGGCGGCGGTTTTTAGCAGCACCCGGGGCGGGCAGGGCAGGGCCGGGCCGCGCCAGCGGGACCTTTGGTCTGCCTTGTCTTGGACTTTTTAAGCAAAGTCCATTTCTCTTCTTGGGACCTATTGTCTTGCAGAACAGCGCTTCTTGCCCAGAGAGGTTGTGGAGTCTCCCTCTCTGGAAATATTCAAGAACCATCTGGATGCAGTTCTGTGCAGTGTGCTCTGGGATGAACCTGCTTAAGCAGAGATGTTGGACCAGACGACCCACGGTGGTCCCTTCCAACTAGATCTATTTTGTGATGCCTAAATCCTGTTTAGTGCTACTGGTGGGAAAGACAGAACAATTCCTTTGAAATTGTCACGTTAGACAGTTTCTCTTCTGCGTGCCTGTTAGAGATTTGCAGGGCCAATATTACCACCAGACTGTAGTCGAAACAAAAAGGTGTAAAATTGAGAGGGAAGAGTAAAGTAATGGAGAGAAAAAAAAAATCTCTGAGGAAGGAGTAAATCTATGTCTTACAGGTTGCTGAGTGCAAGAATGGTTAATTGAAAGCTGGTTTGGGTGTTGTGTGTTTTTTTCTGAATCATTCAAGAAGTTCTGAAGTTCAAGAAACAAGACTGTTCTTGAGTTGAAGCAAAATCTTCCTGCATGGACACATCGTCCAATTTTTACTGGGCAGTTGGGAGGGAAAGAGGGCACTTACCTCATCAGTGTTCCCTTTTGTATTTTTTCATGCAGGTAGCTCTCCACTGGGCATCAAGATCATTGAAGCACCAGTTGCAGAGGCAGACATGAAAAGAGCTGTATCAGGTTCCCAAGGTGACATAGTGGCTTGAAGATGTGTACTGCTATGCCGTTCTGTGTGAGGGCAGTGGTTAGTGTCAGCTTCACATAGGGGGAGTCCTTTCTCATTTGTAGGTAGGCCTTGCAGCAATTCTTTCTTTACTAACAGTGCCTTCATTTGGATTGGCAACGCTTCACCATTTTAGCAAGTTACTGGGGGCTTTTAAAACCTTAACCGTAGGTGTCACATAGCTATATTTTAACTTTAATTTAGCCTCATTAAGCATCTTACCTAGCCCCAAAAACTGTCCCTTGCAAGTACACTCACCCTACATTTGTGTGAAATGCAGACACAGAATTCTCCTCACACCTTCTCCTATTCAGGAAATAAGACAAATAAAACATCCTTGGCCTTTACTTGTACCTTTTGAATAATAAAACTTGACTTTCAAACAAAGTTTTTTGAGTTTTGGGTTGGTTTTCTGTTTTTTATCTTATCTCATTCTGTAACGATAATGCTGTTTAGGCCCTGTCTGTGTAGGCTAGGAAAAGGATTGTGTGCAGTACCTTCTATGTATTTTAAAAACTCTGTGCATAGTCATGAAGTTGGTTCCTGTGTAGATTTAAGAAAATGGCGCCTGAGCTTTCAGGGGTTTTTTTGTAACCTTACAATATATGAGTATTAAAAAAGCCCACGGCTGTTTTGTTTCTGCAAGAAACACTGTGCAACAAGTCAATATTCCAGTTTTGTTTCCAGCAAATGTTTATAGTTTCTTTTGTAGCACATTTAGGTGAGACCGTAGCTATAATCAGTAGAGGTAAAGTCCTAAATACAGTCAAAAAAAGTGTTAACCTCTTAAAGAGAGTTAAAAAAATAGTAATTTCAATACTTATAATGGTAGTGTTGTGCTGTCCTAAGAAAGAATGTGATTCTGCTGTAAGAGTGTACACTTGTGGCAAATATTTAAAGAGAGTGAGTAATGATGTTGTATGACAGTGGTACCTGAGGTATATTTATTAACTTTCTAATTAGCAAATATTCTAAAAATCTGGTTTTTAATTGTATATATGGTGACAGAGTAAAACCTTTGTTACTCAACAGATGTAGCTTTTTCTTGTTACATTCATTTGTTGTTCTAATTAGAAAAAGGTATTTGATCACAACTTTCACTGCCTGTAGCTCCTAAAAAGGGGAGAAAATCGCTATTTTTAGCATGTAAATTCCCAGTTCATCTGAGAAAACAAGGGTTTTGCAAAACTTTTGAGTATTTAAAGTGGAAATAAGTCATAGGCAATCTATGTGAAAGTAGCCCACAAAGTTAAAGTGTAACACAAAAGCTGAACATTTCCCGGGTTATATGGTCTGAGTTACAAATCCTATAATACATGTTTTAAGACTGTCCCATTGCTGACAGGCTGACAACCTCAATTTGCTTTGCTTTGCTCTGGCTCATCAGTGATAATCAGTGTGATGTTAGCTTACTTGGTTCTTCAAAGCTGTGTTCAAACACAGGAAAATCTTCTGAAGATAGTAAACTGTTTAAGTTTATTCTGCATGATTTAGTCTTTTACCTCACTGGAATGAAATGAAATAAGAGTCCAAGCAACTTTGAATTCATGGTGGAGCATAGTTTTCTAGATACATAAGTAAGAGATTGTGCTGATCTAAGTTTTGTTTGAGCTGTCTTAAATATCTGTATCTAATGACTCACCAGTAGTATTTGGTTTTGTTGTTGGTTTTTTTTCCCTTGGAAGGGAGTGAAAATTTCATTTTGAGAATTTGATGTTGAGAATTTTGGAATTGATTTTTTGTTTGCTACTGTTTTTTAATTACTTATTTGAAGCTGGCTTTGAGTTATGAGAACTTCAATAACTTTAAAGTTGTGGAAAGTATATTGTGGTTGAGGTGCAGTAACTGTGAACAGCAATAATTAATTATATTCTTACAAACCTGATGTATGGAGGAGAATTAACTTGGATGTAATAACTAAGATGTAATTCTGCAACTAGACTTGTATTTTGGAAAGTCTGAAGAACACAATTAACTTCATGTACATTTTGAAAATTAAAGTTGCTATCTGGGCATACACTAAAGCAGATATATGGTGTTATATGGTACATATATAACTGGATGTCCAGGTTTTTAAACAACAGTAAATTAACTGTCTATAGGTAGCCCTACTTAACACCAAACAAATCTATTTTCTCTGGTTTTGTAATAATATGTTAAAATCGCATTGGTTTTATTGTTCTTGAATGTGACATAAAGTGACAATACTCCCGTGCCGTGGGCTTATTAAGTATGCAACCAAAGGTTTAACGTTCTCAGTCCTCTTAACCTTTTTTAAACTTCTATATTTGTTTGAGTTTTCTTTACTTTGAGGCTGAAAGTTTTGTACGTCACTGAAATTTATGTTACTGAGTTCTTTTCTGGAGAGTAAAAGCTTCAGAATATGCTTAAGTGTTTTCATAGGTAATACATTTGATTCAGTAATTGCAGTTTCCTGTTTCACTATTTCATATTGTGCTCGAAGTATGGATTCACTTACCTGTGTTTTATGCCATTCATAGAAGCATCATGCACTATATGTTTCACACAGACATGACTGACTTTATTTTTCTTTTTCTGCAGGCACCTTGACAAAGAGGATAAACAGATTATAATCCGTTTCGGTTTGAATATTAAAAAATAATCAAAACACATGAATAAAGCCAGTAATTTAAAAGCTTCCATAATGATTTACATGAACAGTTGTTAAACCCACTATTAGTAACAAATTACTTGGAATGATTTAGAATTAAATGTAGATTCAGGTATCAGCTGAGAGTCTCAACAGTTACTATGGTTAGGCCTATAAGCCTTCAGAAAATGAAACCCCTCTCAGTGCTGGATGTCACCAAACATGAGCTTTTCACCTTAAGATTATGAAATAGGTCAATTGTGTTGTTTCAGTTCATGTTTTTATAGGTGCAAAATGGAAGATGACCATATGTCTTAAGGCAATTAAATAGTACCATGCAACTCCTGATCTAGGTCATGTTTTATTGATGACATAAGTTAAAAGGGTGTACATGCTCTTTTAATCAATGTGTCTTCTCTCAGCCAAGCAAGCCGGGATAGGAGAGCCATCCGTTTTCTAGATTTTGGTATTGACCACCAGTTACAAGTGCGTTAGCTGCAAAGGCAAGGAAGATGATGTGTTACAGTGCAGGAGAAGTAAGTGAAGATATGTGTTTCTTATGTGTTTATCTCAATAAAATTAGATGAGGCACTATAAAAAGATTCTTAAGCAGCAATGAGAGGTGAAATTCTAGAAAAGCTAACCAAGCACTCAAGAGGGAACAAGGGTGTAATGCTTTGATATTTTTACATGTCAATTGCTGTATTTATTGATGGGATTGTACAACAGAACAAAGTTTCTGAAGCTGGGAAAGGAAGCCTTAATATCATGCTTTAGGGCCATTTTTGCTTTTGTTAAGGTCACTGAGAACGATTTCCTCTCCTTAATGGATTGTGACTTAACTTGTTGACATACTTTTTGGTCTTCTAATAAAATATTGGCCGCACACAGACAAGCTGTTCATGTAAGTAGCAGTGTCATTGTAATGAAAATCCTGAAGTGCCTAATGGCTTAGCCTTAAACTGTCAGAAAGATTAGGACAGAAGAGATTGCATCCCCAGATATGATATGAAGTGTTGTATCCTGCTTTATTTGTCTTGTGATAGGTTTGCTGTGTAACTTTAATTTATTTATCTAGCTTCCATTGTTACAGGAACCTAAAATATTTGTTATTAAGTTGGTTTTGTTTCTTGTCTGTATGTGGATTTAATTGCTTTTTTTTTCATTTTACTACAGTTTGATTGTTACAGATTATAGGAAAAGTTTTGTATTTGTACTGTCATGTGGAATGCACATTCTGTGAACCTTTCTGAGCAAGTCATCTATCACTCTGATGGCAGTAAAGGTGAAACTGAATGCAGTCACCCTTCCAGTGGTCTCTTTCAGTCTTGGGTTCCTAAGCTCAACCTTTTCAAAGGCTGTGGTAATTAGATCTTCCGATGGAGAAGAGAGAGAAGGAATTGTGATTCTCAGGGTCACAAGGTCTCTAAGCCACTGATCTGTAATGCTGCTCCCTGTTCAAGTTTTATATGCATGTTCCCTACTTGGGATGCAAGAAGCTGGGGAGGTGAATCTCCAGAGCTCAGACGTTGTGCCTGCTCTGTGGCTGTGTGCCCTTAAAAGTTTGTATCTATCCAGAAGAGTTGAGTAGAAATAAATGAGCTGGCTGACACTCAGCCCAGAGTGGCTGCATGATCAGGGAGAACACACTGACAGCGTGGGGAGTGCAGGGAGGCAGCTGGAGGCCAGCTATCATACAGTACTGCGACCTTTCGTTGCAGTGGTTCTGGTGGTCCAACTTCCACAACTATCTGGGCAGAAAAGCAATAGTATTGTGCTGATACATATGAAGTAGCAACTCTGATCAGGAAGCAGAAATGGTGGAGAGAGAGGGGGCAATGCCAAGCAGAGTGAGCCAGCTTTTGAGTCCCCATTGCAGCAGAGTTATATTAGACATCCAGGCTGCTCCTTACAATGGGAGTTGGGACTTTTCTTTTGCTGCTGGAGTTAGTGTGCTTCCCAAACAAATCATAATTCAATTTTTTGAATTCTCTTGCCATAGAAGCTACTTCCCTTTTCTCCTTCTCCCAGGTACAGACATGCAAACATACTGGTAGTGTACCTCAGAACATGCTCTTGTGCACAAGCAATGGCAAATGCACTTTGTGACCAGTACCGTATAAGGCACTGATTCATTTTTAGGTGAGGAAATAGTACCATCACTAGGCTGTCCACTTACTTTGTTTAGCTTATGGTTACCTACTTTAAGGAATTAAGTTCAGTGTATTGTAACAAAACAAATGAAGAAATTATGTAGCTTTAGTTCTTATTTTAGACTTCCAATTGAAATGTTCTTTGTAGAAGACCAGTAACAGACGCTTGTTTTCATTAAACATTTATAAAACAAGGAACACCAGTTGTAAATACTGATACAGTTAGATGGTTAGATATTAGGGATACCTAGAAGAACGCAATGAAGTTCAAGTGCTGTCAAGCCAGTCAGGCCCTGACTTTTTTCCCTAAGACAGCTAGCTCCACTTAATCAGGTAATCAAACATTTCACCGAGTTCTGTAAGGTGAAAGATTGCTCACACTGACACTGCAGGTTTGAAAAAGTTCTAGATTTCCATTTAATGTACTTACATATAGGTAAGACCACAAGAGACATTCAAGATCTAGATGAATTCATTTTAAGCCTATACAATAGGATTGTATAGGCTTAAAATAGCTATCCAGACATTATGGCTAAAATTTTCTGAATCTTTCAGTGAATCTTTTGCTCTGCTAGGATATCCTATATTTTTCTTCTACTCTTTTTTTATTATTTTACAAATTTGTTTAACCTATTGTCATAAGTTATGCTTTCTGAAGCTTTTAGCATTTTGATTGCTCTTCAGCATTTTAGGTTTTCTGTATCCTTAAAGAAGTCCAGCATGCGGGTACATTTATTGTAGCTGTGAGGTTTATAAATGACAAATAGAAGGTAATTTTTTGCTATTAGACTGCCTTTTCAGTCCCAGATAGATCAACACCTTTGAATTAACATAGGTGCTGAATTATTGTGTTTGCCATAGTTTGGTTTTTACTGCTGATTAGTCAGGTTGTTCCCCATGTTGCACCAACCGAAAGCTCAAAATGTATGTTGCTATTTGTTCCATTTAAAATTTTCTTTATGGTTCACTACTATATGTAGTTTCACTAATTAAGAGGAGTCAGTATCATACTTCAATGAAAGAGATCAGGGATGATATCTCTAGCCCATTAAGAGCTTATTACCTCTTCATACAGTTCAAAATCTCTTTACGCATTTTTAAGTATGAAAAACTACTATCTTGCAAGCTTAATGAGGCAGAAATCTGCAAGAATCTGTGCTACAGAATGAATTGTTGTATCCTTGTTTCAGAAATGTAGTATGTGTCATTTAGACCAGTGACTGCTACAAGCCGAATGGAATAAGTATTCTATTAATGACTATGTTTGACAGCCTGGCTTCATAATCTATTTTTCACTGACTTTTCTTTTTTATGCCAATAGTTATGCTTTCATTTGGAAAAATTAGACTAATGCAATTTTCCAAAAGCTATTAACAAGACTTTTAATATTAAGATGGCTATATATCCTAATGTGCCGTGCCAAAACTAAGCTTGTGTTGTGGTCATTAAAGGGGCATGGTTAGGGTGTATTCTGGAGTTGCAGAGCATGGAGGAAAGCCTGCATGCTTCAGGGGGCTTCACTCAGGATGTGGCACTCCTGTCACTGAGTTTCTACCAGCATCAACGAGGGTGATGTTTGCACCGATACTTTCTGAAGTTGGTGGAAATGAAGTCAAACCTTGCCTGATCTCAATTTCTCAGTATTTAGATGATTGTTGATTCTTGAAGGACCTGACAAAGTGTGGCGACCTGAATATCCATATGCTTTTTCTAACTTCATTACACCCAGGAAATAGAATAAATTATCTTGTAGATCAAATCAAAAATATTTTTCCTGCCTGTTCAAGCACATCTTTCTTTAAAAATCCTATTCTGTTTATGACTCTCAGTAGCTAAGACCGGTATTATTTGATAGTCAGAAACTATGTATATAGCAACCAGAACACCTGAATCTATTTCTTGCAAGCCAACACGTGCTTCCAGCTAAATTCCCATGTGTAAGTCTTAATAAAAGCTAATCACAACCATTAAAAAAACCTTTAGACCAAAACCTTTAGACAGTGTCATAGAGTTCAATGTACAAAACCTTTTGGGACTTCCTCACAACTGTATAAAGTCCTCTGCAATCCACAGATTTCACAAGTTCATGACTTTCTTTCAAGGTACCTACATGACAGTTTTCCAAGGGAAACTTACCACTGGTTTTTTGGACTAAACTGAAGAATAAAGTTTAAGCATCTTTTTTCACTGAAGATTTGTTAATGTTCTCTAGAATTAAATAAACCGATTTGTACATAGTCCCTAGAACAGCAAAACTGTTACCTTTAAATTCTAGGTGTCTTTCAAAAATATCCTTTGAAATTAGCTGTATTCCTTGGGTTTCACTATGATAAGAGAAGTTAATAAATACCCTTTGTTTCATTTTAGCTCTGTTGCTGCTATGTTTCATTTGAATCTAAGTAAAATACAAGTTTGTAGTAGCAGATTTACGTGGAAGCAGAAGAATTTACGTGTTCACCAACATCCAGGCAGGCTAAGATAGCAGTGTGTCATGTTTTGTTTTTACGAAGACCCTGTACCATAGATGAACATTTAGTGATGTGGAAAAGTTGGATCCTACACTTATAAAACTTTGGCAGAGATATTTTGATGAACTGAAACAAAGGATCTGACTTGCTTCAGCTCTGCCTTACCACTAAATTCCAGTAAATTGAGTCATACATCCTTCTTTCTCCTTTTCATCCCAAACACTAATTAAAACCATAATTTCCTTTACCAGTTCAATGACTTGAACTCTTTTATACATATGAACATTCATAAATAAATTGGTAGATAGTGACTCCAATTTGGGACCAGAAGTCCAAAGTACCTTAAAAAAGAATGTTTTTAACGTATTATAAAAGAAAAAAAATGGACTCCGTGTTCATATCCAACTGTGCTCATATCCATGTGGAAACAGAAATCCAAGCACAAAAACACCTGTTGGCCAAAATGGAGAATATAATTCATTAAGTAACATAGATCATTGGAGAATACATTACTGGGTAACATAGTACTCTATTGGCCATGCCTAAGTGCAGCCTCCCTGTTGGCATTTCTGTTTTCACTTCTGCTTAAGCTTTGAAGTCAGCAAGTAATTGTCACTTTAGCACCCTTTAGTGATGTTTAATCAAACAGGGAAAAGAAACCCAAGCAAACAAACCCCCTCTATTCAGTCTTCATTCAGTACTCAAATTTGGATATGAGAGGATATTTATTTTTACACTCATTACCTCATTGTAATTTTTTGCGTACTGTTATAGTTAGAATGAATAGATCCTTATACATTGCATTTTGGTTTTCCATATTAAATGCCTTGAATTGTCATGCAAATTAGCACAGACAAGTCTGCTTTTCATTAATTTTATCTATATTTTGTCATACATATCCTTGTTTTATCATTATTTTACATAATCACGAGGTTTTGAATTGTCAATAATAATTTGTTTTAATTACATTTACTGTAAGTTAGTAGTTATTATTATGCATTTAAGAGTTGCAGTGTATGTATGCAAGAAATGGTGTTTTGTCAGTAGTTGTTGCTTCTCATCTGTTGTATCTCTAGTACTGCTTCTTTTGTCCATGCACAGAGGTTTTTTTTAGTACCTTCTAGAAATAGTGGTAAAAATACCACTAATCAAAGGGATTAAAAAGTAATTGGCTGTTTATTTTACAATATGGCAGTTTTTCAAAGGCTTAAGGTAGGGCTAGCATTTCCTATCAGTATTTGAGATAGAGAGAAGGTTAGTAATTTAAAATTTTTTCAAAGTTGTTAAAGTAGAATGTTATTTTAAAATAGGGGAAAAATGCAGAGGAGAGCTCAGGACGAGCTGTACTGATTTCCTGGACCACAGAAAAACATAATTTAAACTTTGCATTTAGGCAGCTCTTCAAAAACCTTGGTTCAATTTGATTTCTCACGGTCATTGTGAGCTCTTAGGTTTTGCCTGGAAGAAAAGTAAAATTTCATACTTAGGTTGTAAAGCTTGGATTCCGTTAAGTTTCATCAGCAGTGGTTGTCACACATCTTTGGACATCCATCTTCCTCTTCCTGATCAAATTTCCTTGTGACAAATACATAAATTGGGGTGAGGAGGACAATAGCTGAGAAGGAAGGTAATATGTCAGCTAGCTAGGCCTTTTGAAGTTTAACGAATGATTTTTCATGTTCGGGTCCTTGGGCTTTCTGGAAGTGGTCATTTTCTGGAAGCACATATAGTTTCTAAGACAATGCATATTAAAGAAACCCGGGTTGGCTATAGTGTATAGTACTTATAAAAAGAGAATCTCAAAATACTCTGTGCCTCCAATGGAAAAGTTTGAAAAACACTGATCTGAAATTATATTTTAAAAGGTGTTTCAGTGTAGTTTGTACAAAGTTGCTATGTAGATATTCTGTAGGAATACTTCCCATGTGTACAGAAGGCAGAAGTGTACTTCAGATTCTGGCATAGCCATTGTTTTCCAAAAATACAGTGCAAATTCACAAAAAAGTCTAATGGAAGATCTTCAGTAATAAACTAAAACAAGCATCTTGGTTAGGCATATCTATATATCCACTATGAGAACATGCTGAGATTGTTTTGTACTAATGCAGCAGTGTCTTACCAAGAAATCCTGTCAGTCTCGTATAAATTGTCTTTTTGAGTGTTGTCGTTCTTCACCTCCACTCGTCTGTTTTATTTCATATGACTGGACTTTGTACCCATATACTGATAAGTGCACAGCCATCTTGTTTGCATAGGAGAGGCAAAAACAGAAACAATTCCGTGCTGCAAGGTAAAACACCCTTTCTGCCCCAAAGTCTGTCATTTATATATAGTTTATGTTGTAAACATTGGGGTAATATGTAGTTGGAGTTCGTATTCTTTCACAGCTCAAAGAAACTCTTCATGGCAGGAAGTTAGCAAGTATGAAAAATAATAACATATTCAGTGTTGTCTTTTCTGCTTTAACTTAATACAATGCATTTTTTGCAATGAAAAATAGACTGCTGGAACCATACACTCATGTTGATAAGATACTATCAAATATAGTGGCAAATTATTTTGTAACAGAATGCACTTTGTTGTCAGGTATTGCAGTGGAATAGAACATTCCCTGCCTTGAACAGATTAAAAAGAGTATAAGCATTACTTAATTGTGAAAGCATTTTGAAGAAAATAGAAATCAAGGTCTTTATGAACTAGAAGATTTTCTAGCTGTGCCACAGCAGTTTTTTTCTTAACACTTAAGCTCTGATTGTTTAGAAAGTAATGTTAAAAGTGTATGTTTTTTTGATTATGGAGTCTGTTTCAAGGATCAAATGGAAATGAATTGTTAAATAGTTTTGGAGGGGGGTAAGTTCTGAAATAAGCTTGTAGTTTTGAAGTGACTGGTTGATATGCAGTGTATGTAGTCTAAAAAAGTCCATTCAGTTCAAAGATGGAAGTAACTTTTAAAGGGATATTAAAGAAATGTAATATTTTCCTATGCAACCTCATACGCATTCGACTTGCAAAGTGGGAGTAAACACAGCTACTGAGGGGAGAGTATCTATAAGAGGAATCTGAGATAGAGGAAGATGGCAAAGTATAACAGAGCAAGGGAAAAGGTAAGGAAAAAAAATCATCACTTCTGGATAGATTGTATCTGCCAGGCTTAAACAAAAAAATTATGTTTGAGCAACCATACTGAGAGAAGAAGGAAGATGAAAGAGAAGCCTATATAACCAAAACAAGTGTTGGAACAGAATCTGACCATACATATGGCTTGCTATGCGGTTTTGTTATGACTTGTTAATAGTATATATTCCATACATCCTGTTTTCTCGCAAACATGTATTTTGCTTTTGCCCTTAGGGTGCTCTGTAGGTGGGTTTGAGTAAGATGTGTGTCAAAGCCCCATCAGTCCAACAGCTGAGGCTGCGCTAACACAGAGGAGAGCCCCAGTCACCAATAGGGAGCACTGTGCACTGCTGGCCTGTGCTGAGGGAAGTCATGGAGGAGGCAGGCAGCGAGGCACAGCAGCACTGGGAGCAGTGACTAGTGCTAGAGAGGCAGGGGCAATAGCAACACCTGGGCGAGCAGAGTTGGAGGAGTCAAGCCACTGCATACAAAAGGTATTTAGCCTCAGTTTACATTGATGGCACACCGATACGGGATTCTTGAGTAAGAAGAGATCTGAAATAGGGTAGGGCATGGTTCAGAAAGATTAGGATAGCAGAAGAGTTTGTGGGGTGGCTTCTTGATTGTATGAGTGGAAGTTTGGGGATGAGGAGGAATGAAATAAAAGTAGTTTAGGTGAGAAGTTTAGTTGAGGGGAGGACTACAAGACAATTGAGATGGCTTTTTAACAAGTGCTTAACAAGAATTGTGGCTATGGCACTCTAGGATTTGAACACACAAGTTTGAACATCTAGAGGTATGCAATGATATTAATTTTAGGGTTTTTTTCCATCCTGGACCAACATTTCAAATGTGGTGCAAAAATGGCCTCTTCTTTTTGTCTACCATGCTAAAGAATCAGTTGACTAGCCATACTCGTAAGGAAATCTTAGGGTACAGAGCTCAAACAGATCTCTTTTTCTCTGTTATTGTTTATATCCTGCTCTGCTGACAGAACTGACTACTATGATGAAGAAAATTAGAAGCTATTGACATGTGTTAGTCACTTACAGGAGTAACTCAGCATCACATCTATTATATTACCATAATAGACAACTGTTTTTTTTCTCTAGTATAGCAGTTGTCTAATAATAGCAGTAAAGTATTGTCCTGAAAAAAGGCATTTTGGACAGAGGAATTGATATGTTCTTTCTCATTGATGAACAGAATCCATCTTTTAAAAACATAAGGTTGTGTTGTACCTAAAGGCACAAAACAAAGGAAAACATCTTTTCTTAAAAACTTATTTAAAAACATTCTCATACAATTGGAAAAGCATGTTACTTGCTTCAGAAATACTGGCAGCATGCTCCAGACCAAGCCAGAAGATAATGAGACCCCTGGAGCTATTACTGAGAAACTTTCAAATGTTAATGGAAAAGCTAATGCTGGTGTACCGCAAGAAAAGGTGTGCCATAAGAAAACAGAAAAATGCCTTTTCTGAATACCTTTTAGTTTATTTATGATCTTAAAATGTTGTACAAAATAGGGTGAAAATGAAATAAATTCCTATAGTTTGGAGCTACTGATAATTTTAATTTTGTCATGTTGGGACTTTGCTTCAGCTCCTATGTGCAAAACAAAATGCTGTTCTGTTTTAACAGCAAGAATTTACAAGTTTCATAGAGTTTCTATGTAAGCAAGGAGTAAAGAACTAGAGAAAAAGAAGGAGAGGAAGGAAGGGAAGGAGCAAGAGTTTTCTACTTACACAGGGCAGAACAAACTTGGATGCATCTGGCTTAAATTGCTGTTTTTCCTGTTTTGCTGTAATACAATATTTGCATTTCTACACTGTTTATTCAGGTATTTTTATTTTCTGTCGGTCTCTAAGGGTCCACTTAGCCTCTTCTTGTGTTGTAGACATATATTTTTAGAGAGAGGTATCTGTTGTTTCAGGTATAATTTTAAGGCATTAATTTTAATTTTTACTTAATCCTATTGAGGTATAAGTCCCTCAAATATTTTGCAAAGCTAAGGATGGTCACAATATTTTTTTTTATTGATGGGAAAGTCAGTTATTATTTTGTCAGGTTATTGAAATTAGTAAATGATCAGATCATTGGAATGGGATACATATTTGGTTAATGTGTATATGTCTTATTTTGTAAATGTCTTTGCCTTTTGTCTGTGACATTTTTAGCAGACTCTCGATCTATGTAGTTTGCAATCAGTTTGCAATTATTGTATTTTATTTTTAAGCCGTTTCGTACTTTTTTTTTTAGTGAATAATGCTAGTGGAATATCTCTTAATTAAAGGTGGTTAGAAAATCACTTACCATCTTACTCCCCCCTCCCCCCTTTCTGAAGGTCTTTTTTCATTATGTTATTTGAGGGGAAAATAGAAATAGTGAATGGATAAAGCTGTTATCTTTGTTTCAATTTTGCAGTAGGTGCTAAAAATTGGGTAATTTGAGAGGTAATCTTTTAGCTCACATTAAAATAATGCAGTGAAAATGTCTCCCACCCCAAAAGAACAAAAAAGTGGTTTGTTTTCACAGGTTATTTTTCATGTTTAAAAGTAAGGGAGAACAATTTCATTTTTAAATTGTCTCATTTAAAAAAGACAAAACTTTTTTTTTTTTAAACCCTCTTTTCTTTCCTGCTAGAAAGACTTTTGTCAAGAAAAATTCCAAACAATTTCATTCATAACTATTTACAGAATGAGGAAAACATTCCATGAATATTAGTTGTGGGACAAAAGTAACATAAACCAGATTTTCCGGTTTTAGAAACTGTAGGGAAGGAGCTTGGTCTTTAATAAGCCACTGCTTGTCTATTTTAATGTCTCTTACCCATGCAAATTAAGAGGAAGGAGAAGCTGCTTGTTCATGTCCTGTGAGCCTCCTGCTCATAGCAGCAATACCGTAAGTCAGTTGGTCTCAAGTTATTTTTTTTGCTTAATACGCTTTGCCATGTCTCTCCCTGGTAAAAAGTTCTCTTTTAAATCTAAATGGATTCAATAAAAGCAAAGAATTTTTTGGCTCCTGGTAATCAATAAAAGTAATTTGCCATTGGATGCATTTATTCCTTTTCATTTTAAATGTGGTGGGTTGGCCCTGGCTAACAGCCAAGAACTCACACAGCTGCTCACTCCCGTTCTTCCTTCCTTCCTTCCTTCCCCAGGGATATGGGGAAAGATTAGTAGGGATGCGAGTGAGAAAACTGGTGGTGAAATAGAGACAGGAAAATCCCTGTCATAGGCAAAACCACTTGGGGAATACAAGTTAATTTATTGATAGGTAGCATAAATATTTAGTTAGTTGGAGTATTGGGAAGCAAAACAAAACAAAAAAAGGACAAACATTTAATCTTACAGGAAAAACTGTTTTCCTCCCACTTTCCCAGGTTCAGCTTCAAATTCCTCTCTTTTTCTCTCCTAGTCTCCACACCTTCACTCCAGACATCTCCTCCTGCTGTGTTACTGCTGCAGGTTGTGCATAGTCCCTTCAGGGAGGCACTGGGTGACACACAAGGCTGTAGTCAGTGCTTGCCTGTTTCCCTGTGCCACTCCTTGTTGCTCCACAGACCAGAGTGCCTTTGGGCACATTCCTGATCCAGTGTGGGACACATCCTACTGCTGTGGCCTTTTTGTTCTTTCCTCTTCTTCCTTCTCTCCCACTGCTCCTCACAGCCTTCTCTCTCTGTTCCTCCCCCCACCCCAGTATTTTTGCCCTTTCTGAAATATGTTTGCCTGAGGGCTCACGCATGATCCGCAGTGGGTCCATTGCAGAGCTGGCTGGAACCAACTCTGTTCAGCACAGAGCAGCTCCTGGGCTGTCCCCTGGAGCGCCCCTCCACTGTCAGAACAACCTACCCCTTCTTCTACCTCTTATGTGACAGGACCAACGTGCATCACTGATCATGTTCCATGATTAGAATGAATGAATTTCCCATGGTGTGATGGGAGTCAGGAGAGCATGTAGGATACTTGTACGTGTGAGTGGTCTCATGGCCATAATGTTCACTGTCCATGTGACTTGCTGAACAGTGCCCACGGACAGTAGCAGACTTTTTCTTTCCATGTATCAGGAACTGAAGTGTTTTTTCTTCTGTGACAAGGACCTCATGAAGGAAAGTAGCAGGATCTAGTGATCACTGGGGAGTCACAGGCTGTTTTGGTTGCCTTGTGTGTGCCCCTCACAGGCAAGTAGGCAGGGAGTACACGGGCTGAGCTCACAGTCTGTTGGCTGGTCACCTCTGACAAGAGCTTCTTGATATATCATCCTGCTTGAATAAATTCTGTTCTTTTAGAACTATGTCTAAATAAAGTTTATTTTTCCAATCAGATTTGTGACTGTAACCTAAACATATGTTGGCTATAGCTGACTTCAATTAGAGAATTACCAATATTCCTATAAAATAATCATTGCTGTTGGGTCGATCACTCTTGTCTCTTTTGTTTTAGAGTAATGAAAGAATAAAATATTTAAGATGGAATATTCATCATATTGCTATACAGTCTGGAAAGGAAATATATTTAAATTAATCTAGTGGAGGAAAATTTTGCTACTAATACTCATGAGGTATTGTCCCCAGTTCTTAGATTACTAGTAGGAATTACTACTCAAAGAATTACAAATCATTACACCAGTAAGGTTGGTAGAGTACATCATACTAATTGAAATCTTTGTGTTTATTTGTTACAAAAAGGGGTTTTTTCATATTTCATGCCGAGAGCATACAGGCAACCCATCATCAAGGTGGGATTTATTTCATGTAACTATTACTTCTGTATAAATCTAGTCTAAACTAGTGTTAAGGCTTTCTAGTCTGTGAAAAAAGGTCGTAAGCATTCCTTCCAAAATTTCTTTATACTTTTTTTTAAGAAAAAACTCTTAAGGGACCTGTATGTTCCTATTAATTGAAAAGAAAGCTTAGGTAATTAGCTCAGACTAAATGCCTAACTTAAAGATTAACAAATTCACATGGATTGTTTGGCACCATGAGTGCCTATTTGCTGTGGGTCATATAGGTACTTAAATTCTACATGGGTAAAATCCCTATTGGTTGAATTTAGCCTTGTCTTAATTTTTCAGTCTGGTACAATCAGCAATATTGAGAGTCCTTAAATGTTATAATGAAAGTATAAATAACAATAGAACTGGTATAAAAATAATAACTCTGAGAACAAACTAATTCAAATGCCTTTTTTTCTTTCAATGAAGCATCACTATGGAAATAACATTTTGGGCCATTCTGTTGATGTGTTACTTGCTAGCGTTATATAGCAAAGAAAAATTAATTGGCCATTTTCCTGCAATTTTCTCTGGTAAACCACTCTGTCTAGGAAAGGGACTGTAGATAGAGGAATATGGTGTTATAAAATCCAAAGCTTTGATCTTGACAGACTCAGAGGATTCCTTTAAGTAATTCAGGGGAGAGAAGTGAGTTTTGGTTGGTTTTTGTTTTTTTTTTCTTTTTTCTGTTTGGTTTCATGTTTTCCTCTGATAGACATTCAAAGGATACCATTTCAGTGGAAAAGGTTTAGAAACTATTTACAAATTAAAGGGAACTAAAATTCAGTGTTAAGTGGTTGGTTGTGCTGCTGTCCCTTCAGTGACTTACAGCAGGACTTAAATGCTAACCTTCAGATCTGTGGACTATCCCTATGAAGGCAGTGTGTTGGTGAAATTGAGTGTTTTAGTCCAATATTACTTGAAATCAGAACTTCCATTTAATTTTTTTAAAGGAATGCAATGAATGGAAACTCAAAGGAGACTAGTTTGGCTGCAGTTAGGCAAAGGCAAAGACTTTGTAACCAGTGAGTGGGATAAAGCTGTGGTTTTTATGTTGCCCAGTTCAAATGGATGTAACCAAACTGTTAATTTTATGTATGAGTCACAGACACTCTTGCAGAGCTTTACAGTTCATATCTGCTTGCATAACTCTAAAGTGCAAAATTTGAGGCACATAAGTTCTTCCGCATGCCCATTTGACATTCTTGAAGAAGGCATTGTCAAAAATAGTCAATTTCACTCAACATCTGTGTATATTAAAAAAACCCTGACTCAACATCTTTCAAAACTGTTAAGTAAGCTAAATATCATGGCTGAGTTTAGCTAAGCCCTCAAAGTATGTAAAAAAGATTTCTTTTAATTGTTTTGGATACTTACATCTAGTCTCCAGGAAGTGACATGGCATAGTCACTAGTAGTTAGTTACTCATGACTGGCTTTTTTTTTTTTTTTTAATTTTTTTTAATTATAAAAGATTTTTTGTTCTAGGGATGGTGCATAACTGGCAAATAAGATTACTACCTGTTTTTTCTCAAGGATCTTTCTTGTATTGCTGACAAGAGAGCATAACCAAAGTCAACTTTTGAATGAGCATTTGGCTAATGGAGAATATTGTGAAACAGTAACAAGGTAAAACTGTATGTGCTCTAATATGTGTATCTAATTATGTAGGATTTTTATTACAAATAAAATAATGACATTGTATCACAAAAGATTAAATTTTATTCAATTGAGGTTATAATTTGCTACCAGAAACAATATTTATTATTTATTAATACTGCTTTTAAGTTCTGTAATTTAGTTGAGACAAAAGTAGAAAATTCTTGAGAAACCATTTTAAAGATACCTAAACCAACCTTAGATCTGATAGGGCTCTGTGGCTTCATGTCTATTTAATTCAGATTCAATAATTATTTGCACTTAAGAAACATGATTATTTGTTTTAATGTTTTTTCCAGCTTAAATTAAGTGAAATTTTTTTCTTGCAATGAAACAACTTTTAGTCAATTAAATACAAATTTTCATATATATGTATAGTTAAGATGCATACTGGAATATAATGAAAAGTTTCAGAAAAGCAGTTATATTACATCAAAGATTCAACAGATATTACCAACTTGTAAGAGAGGAATTAATTGAGAGAATTTAGAAAATTTTAAACTGATAACCAGAAAATAATCAATTATACATAATATTACTTTGCCATTTCTTAAAATTTAAATGCTTACTCTTTTTTTTTTTGTTTCTCAGTAAGCTGAAGAATTTTCTCTGCAGAATCTTATGGAGGGCAGAGCTTACTCTAGTTTGTTTACATTGTAATTTTTTATGACTTTAGAGAATTTTTTTGAGTTTGAGCATTCAGTTAAGCAAGGTAATTTTTTCTTTTTTTTCTTGCATACTGCTTAAGTATAACACAGCATTTTTTAATGAGGTCAATATCTTAAATGTTGCTTATTTCATCAGAAAATACTCTACCGTCAAGGATAAAGTATATTGAGCATTTTCTCTAAGGGTTCTGTTACATTAAAAGAGTAGTTTACAGATAAATTGCTTAATCAAATTTAATAAAAATGCTGAGATGATTCAGTTGGGAAGAGTTGTTTGAAAGACTCATTTAATTGTTCTTGTAAAGATGCATGTGTCTGTAGTAGTCAGATCCAGCACACAGCTGGATAAACACATCATGTAACAGGTGAGCAGCTGGCTCCTCATGGGGCAGGCACAAAGGGTTACAGGGAAAGGGGTGACATCAGACTGGTGACCTGTCACTGGTGGTGTTCCACAGGGCTCCATCTTAGGCCCAGTACTCTTCAACATCTTCATAAACAATGCAGGACTGGAAAGTGTACTAAATAAGCTTGCCAATGATGCTAAACTGGGAGGAACTGTTCACTCCCTTGAGGGCAGAGAAGCCCTGCAGAGACCTCAACAAAGTAGAGGACAGGGCAATCACCGAATATGGAGTTCAATAAGGGCAGGTGCCAGATTCTGCACCTGGGGTGGGGCAACCCTGGATGTGCAGACAGACTGGGGAAGGAGAGGCTGCAAAACAGTGCCAGGAAAGGGAGCTGAGGGTCCTGGTCCATGGCAAGTTGAACACGAGCCAGCAGTGCCCTGGCAGCCAGGAGGGCCAGCCCTGTCCTGGGGGGAATCAGGCACAGCATGGCCAGCTGGGCAAGGGAGGGGATTGTCCTGCTCTGCTCTGCACTGAGGTGGCCTCACCTCAAGTGCTGGAAGCAGTTTTGGGTGCCACAGTATAAGGAAGACATTAAAGTCATTTAGAGTCATTTAGACTCTTAAAGTCTAAAGTAGGGCAACAAAGATGGTGAACAAATCAAAAGTTAATTAATTAAAAATAGACTGTAACAAATGCATGAAAGTTAAAAGATCCATGAAGAGATATTCATTACAATTTTCTTCTCCCCAAAATGCCTTTAATGCTGACTGGCAAAAGGGTGTGCTAGTAAAAGAATTTTTTTTTCTTTTTTTTTTTTTTTTTTTTTTTTAATCCTTTCTTAAGCATTTAAATTGGCTCTGGACAGAGAGGAAACACTAGTTAGCTGGAAGCTTCATCAGATTCTGTGTTATCATTTTCATGTTAGGTCTACACATGCCTGTGGTTTCACCAGGAGAAACCCTGGTGTAATACAGACAGCCCTCAGCATTCTCAGAGCTTCATTCTTCTCACGTCCTTCCCTTTTAGTTCCTTTGAATTTCTTTGCTGTTGTCTGTTCCACTCAATTTCATCCATCTGATTTTTCTTGCTTTCTGTGCACATCCTTTCAAGACACATGAAAATCTGCTGCAAGGAGTACACCAGAGAAATCATAGTTGTTTGGATTATTTTTTCCCTGCTTCCTTGTTGATTTCACTTCAGGGATATGCTATCGGGTGAAGGCAAATAGCTCAATGTGTGAGAGTATCTACAGATACTTCTTCAGAGTAGAGAGGTATCCAGCAGTATTGTATCAGAGACAACCTTCAATAACTATACTTTTGGCTGATTTACAAAATCAGAAATGTAGGTATTAAATGAGTCTACCTTCTGCGGTAGGTAGCCTCATAATGTCACCAGCATATAATGTTCCCTTTTTCACCATGCCCATTGCCATTGGCCTTTGAGACCTTTGCAGTCTGAACATAAGAGTTGGAACATAAGATCTGGCAGCAGTTTGTTCCTGTCCTCTTGGGTCAATTTGCGTGTTAATTATTCTCTTGGAATGCATGGGTTTGTTTATCCTTTCAGGGAAGAAAGATAAATCTGCACCATAGTAGGGCCTATGCAGCTTCATTAGTATGGCTATTTGATGAAGGATGAATTAGATGCATCCTGTGCCTAAATGAATTTACTCCTTTAGACTTACAGTTTGTGTATTTATTTTCCATGTCTGAAATGAAGTAGATTGCTTCACATGGGATAAACAAGATAGCAATATACTGCAGTGATAAGGCTGGGATCTTTAGAGGCTTCTGGCTGAAGTCTAAGCCAGAGCTATGGTCACCAAAGTGTTTATATAATGTACCTTAAGCAGTAAAAAAAAGCTAATATACTTACTAGTGTTTTATCTGTATGTGAACGAGCACTAAAAGAGTTAAAGCTCTCTTTGTACCTATACTTTCTGACAGAATAATAATAATGAATTTGGGAATCAGAAGTCCCAGCCTGTTTTGATTGATCCCTACTATTTTGATCTCACTTATTTTAGTCCCAAATCTTATCTTCCCAGGTTCTTTCCAATCAGTTCTTTTCATTGACTATAATCATAACTCCTCCGCTCTTTCCTTACAGACATTCCCAGTTCTCTCTCACCTCTGTTGCCAAGTTTTGTTTTCCTGTTCAGTCATCCCTTCCAGTTTCTTTATTCCTCTGCCATTTCTCCTCATTTTTGCCTGCAATTCTCATTCCAGCTTCTCAACTTTCATTCTTGCTTTTAAAGTCAGAGTAAACTCTTCTAATTTTTCCTATTTTGTCTCCTCTACAAGTCATTTTACCCAACTCATTTTTTTGTGGATCTGTCTCCCGTGATGTCATCTCTTTGACCCAGGTCTTTCACTTTTGACCTCTATATCTTCTCTCCAGTTACTTTTATCTACCATAACTCATTGATTTACAAGATTTTTCTTTCTTGATTGGCTATCCCTGTTCTCTCTGGAAATTATTGTCTCTATGTGCTTTTTCTACTCTTTCACTTATAAATGTCTACCTTAGTCCTGGTTTCTTCCACTTCTTGTCCGAGAATAATGCAGAGTGCAGGTGTGACTCATGCCTCACCTGCATATGAAAAAGGCTGCCTGCATCCAGAAAAGATGGGAATCTTACTAAGGGGCAGAAGAGAATCTCTGTTCTTTTTGATGTGTATGCCTGGCACAGTCCATTACAGCCGGAAGGCACTCAGTTTCAGCCAGGGCATGATCAGTGCAGTTTAAGACGGAGATACAACAAGTTCTGATTAAGGTAAAACAGCATTCATATCATGTATGTCTGCAAATACTCTGCTTTTACCATGAAAGTGTATAATAGTCTGTTGTATTGTGTACAATGTATCTTTCTTCCTGATTTAGGTTGGATATGGCATGAGCATTGTTTATAGAACATTGTGATATGATATCAGGTATTTTAAATTGATTTTGCTATATACCCTGGTATTTATAATGTTTGTGAAGAGCCTTTTCTTAAATACTCCTTACAATAGTTTTATAGTGAATCTTTTCACCTTCTTTTCCATAATATATTTTCCTTTCCAGAAACTTCAGCTGGGGTTTTTCCCCCATTGTTGAGGAGAAATTCAGTCATTTATTTCATTAGTGGAATTGATTAACTTTTTTTTTCTGCGGTGAGCCTTGGAGGTTTTGGTCCTAAATGATTTCATTCTGTGTTCCTCCAACATGTGTAGCTAGGAAAAAAAGAAACAAACAAAAAACCAAACCAAAACAAAAAAATCAAACACAAAAAAAGAGAAAAAACCCCAAGCATTGTAGCATTGTTAGCTCTTATGATTTATTGCTATATAGTGCATGTGTATATGCAAAATTGCCACTGAGGTTGTATCTAGTTCTTTATTTGTCTTTATTTAAAGGCTTCATCTGTGTAAAGGAGTGGAAGGAAAGCATAGCCATATACTAAAATATGTATTTTTATTTTTTAAGAAGCATGAGAGAGAAAATGTTTTAAAAATCTTTCAAGAAAAAAAAAAGCCAACTAAAAGTATTCAATATTTTTCTTTTGCTATGCATAGCATAATAAGAATAAATTAGATTAACAGTCTATTTTATTATATTTTCCACCTGTTCTTACACACAAGGAAGAAGATGGGGCTCCTTTTACTTCTAGTAATTTGCCAGTGTGCTATAAACAGTATCAAAACACACATTGTTTCCAAGCCCAATATAATTTTGCTGATGGCTGATGATCTTGGTATTGGAGACCTGGGATGTTACGGGAACAGAACTTTAAGGTAGGATGATAATTTGGTGGAGTCATAGCTTTATATTTAGTTTTCAATGGATTTTTAAAATTAAAAATGTCAGAACACTCAGAGGTTTGATTAGGTTATTTTTTTAATGAGTAACCAAAGTTAATAAGTTTTCCAGAGATTTGAATATTCAATGCTTATTTTCTTTTTTTGACCAAAGACTTAGCTAATGCATTTATCCTGCTGAAAAGTTGCATTATAAACAGAGGATTGAGCAACCAACCAAATAAGGGTAGCTCTAGAGAACTAAAGTATAATCAACAATTTTGTTCTAGAATATACAGGACACAAGTACTATGAATTAAATGTATTTTGTAGCACACATGATTTGGGACAAACTTGTTGTTAACTAAATGGAAATAAAGAGTGGTACTTGCCCTTAATTTATCTTCATACAGTAGTCAATATATCAATTAAAACAAGTGTTAATATACTTGAATAATGCATCAGTGTGTCCTGGGATGTTTCTTGGTACTAGCTTAGATGTGATGGTTGTGTAAACAGAGCAAGTGATACTAAGCCACTGTGTTTCAGTGGTGCAAAATCTTTGGCAACGTTAAATAAAACATTCAGACTAAAAGCACTATCTGTCAAATGTTAAATGCTCTTGTTCCCGCTGATGTTAGTTAGAAGTAAAATCTTCTCATAACTCAGAAAAAAATAAAATCAAGTTACAACTTCCAGTTTTAAATGGGGAAAAATATATACAACACTTGTGCTTGGATCGCTCCCCTCACAGGCACCAAGATCTATATTCTCTGCTGGGAGAATTAGAATTAGATTTTTGGAATACGATGAATTTTCATCTTACTGACTATTACCAGTAGGTGACTTTACAGATAGAAAATAATTCCATTGGAAAATTAATGTTTCTGACTATTCAGACTTAGATGATGGGAGCACTAGTGTGCCTTGAGGTCACGGTCATTAATCTCCAGGGTCAGAGAGCTATTAGAGCATGCTGCAGCTGCTGGCCAGTCTGCATTAGTAATTTTTATCTGTAGAACCAAGGACACAGAATTTCTTCCTGCAGGAACCAATTTTAATCTGCATGATGAGCCAGGTCACAGACAAGTTTCCCATACAGATATGGAGGCTAGGTTGTGCCCCTGGGTCTAATATAGCAGACATAATCATGTCAGACATGTAGATATTGTTAATATAGAGCATAACACAGAGTCATAATCATTTGGATCTCTTCTAAAAGCTTATAGCAACACACAGCATTATCCCTACCCCAAAAAAGCTTTGGCCGGGGAGAGACAGAAGAGAGAGCAAGGGAGCAGGGAGTAGGGAGCACAACCTTTCTCTAGTCTCTCTTGCCCTCATTACTGAAGCAAAAAGGTTGTAAAATTACACTTCTGGTCAAGGAACACATTAAAAAGGGTTGCAATTCTATATGTCCAGATGTTGCTATTTAACACTGGCCATGAAGAATAGAAGAAAGTGGGGGAAAAGATTTTTGCTGCAAAGTTACTGTGTCTCTGTTCAGACACCAATGTAAAAGTATTTGGCATTATAGTATTTGGAATTGCAACCCCACCACGCTTTTGATAATTTAAATACAGTAAATTTTAACTGGATTTTCCTGATAAATGAATGCCTTGTGTTTGCCATGCATGTATCCAAATAATCATATTTTTGTATTTTTTTTCACCTGTTTGTTTTTTTCCAGAACTCCTAATATTGACAGGCTAGCAGAGGAAGGAGTGACACTTACTCAGCATATAGCAGCATCCCCGCTTTGTACTCCGAGCAGAGCAGCTTTCCTGACAGGGAGATATCCTATAAGATCAGGTAAAATCCCATCACTTTATTTATATGTAAATACAATATTTTATTTACAGTAAACTGTATGCAGGTTTTTTGTCTGGCCTTTCTTGATTTGTTTATCATTACCAGGTTGAGTAATGGTAAATGATCAGTCCTTTCAGTGACTGATCAAGCTCAGCAGAGTCGGTCTACATTTGCAATATTTCATATATATGGGAATTTTCACATTTCAGAAGAGTTGACATAAAGATAAAGTTTTTTTTAATGAGAAAAAAATTTTTGTTTAAATACTGACAAAGCAATCTGACTATGGTTATTTAATGCCAACCATGTCCTGGACTGCATCAGGCACAACACTGCCAGCCAGGCAAGGGAGGGGATTGTCCTGAACTGTTCTGTGCTAGGCCTCACCTCAGGTGCTGTGTGCACCAAACCTAACAGAGTTCAGGAAGTGTTTGGACGATACTCTGGGGCACATGGCGTGACTCATGGGGATGTCCTGTGCAGGGCTGGATGTTGAGTTCAATGATCTCTGTAGGTCCCTTCCAGCTAAGTATATCTTGTGATTCTCTGTGATTCTGTGAAATCCCTCCACTATTCAAGGACCCAAGCTCTTTGCCTGCCTCCACAGTTGCATTCAGGCTGCTCCCACTGTGTTGGTGGGCAGCCCAAGTGTTGAACACCACAGAGATGCATCTAGAAAGACTCAGTGGAAATACCCAATGTAAATACTTCTCAGACATTTCTATTTCTGCTAAGCCTTTTTGTTTAGACAAATTGTTGGGTTTGTGTTTTGGTTTTCTTTTTTTTGTGGGGGGGGAGGTTGGGGTAGGACAGTTCATTAAGGTACTCAAGTTGCCCTTAAAACTGGGAAGATGAGACTGCAAAATCCCTCATTTATTTTAAGTGTTATTTTTGTTCCATATCTAATCATACACAGTGTTAAGTATCCTGTGAATACATGCATTTAATTTCTCTTACTTTTAAAGTACCTGATCCAAAGCCTATTTGAGTCCATGAAGATCTAGTCTGTTTATTTTAGTGTGCTGGGACTGGACCTCTCAGTGCTTAGCCATGCAACTTTAACATTCCCTTAACATAATTTTTAGCAAGGATCATTATACATTAATCAGATTCACTTGTTCATTAGTGATAAAACATCCTGTCCTTGCTTCTGGGAATGAAAGCAAAGCAAGACTCTGGAGCCTACTTGATACGTTCGTGCTCACTCAAATCAAGTAACAAGCTTCTGCAAAAGTGCCAGCTAATATAACTTGCTAAATTTTCCATTACACTCATCTGCAAAGGAAAATTTTATATACCTGTTACAGATATACTGCTATTAATATTTACTGTAGGTAAAGTCACAGGTCACTTTCCATTATGTTCCTTGTTCTTATTTTTGACAAATTAGCACTTGAACTAATTTTTTTCTTCACTGATCAGCTCTCAGACATACTTACTCATTTCCATGTAGGTACAAAAATTGAACTTTGTCTTACTTAAATTACAAAATTTCAAAATATGGATTGCTTCCAAATATCAGTGAAGAGCTAGTAAAGGCTTATTATAGAAGGCACTAGAATCATGATGTGGTAAAAATGTTAGAAATATAAAACTCCTGCTAACAGAGCTGAAGAAAAAGATTCCAAAATGCTGTATTGGATGAGACATAAGCTCAGAGAAAGGTAATGATGAAGAAAAAAAGTCATGCTTCTGTACTTTCATTCTGATAACTTAATGAAATTACACTGATTTCAGTTACAAGAGCTTGAAATATGTAAAAATAAATATAAATAAATAAAATATAGATAAATATATGACTAAAGCTATTTGAAGCATTGATCAACAAAACTATCTGGGGTGAAAAACTGAAGTCAGCATTTGAAGAGTAGGTTGAGCTCTCTTTAATAAACCAGTTTAACAAGTTTTTTCCTCATGTAATCACAAGGGATACCTGAGGGAGGATTCTGGTTGTCTACATCAGTCATGTAACTTGGGCACTATAATCATCCACTTGCATAATTTAGACTTCCTGAAGATACATCTGCACAGATTTGCATAGATATTCTCTGTTCTTACTGTCTATTTTCAGTGCCAGCTCTCATCTGGAATCCTAGTAATCTAATTTTCATGAACTTGAGCTCTCAAGTTCTTCATCCTGAGAGCAGTTTATAAGCTCATTTGTGTTTCTCAGACTCTTAGTGTATAGAAATTACTGTGCCTTATTTAGATGTTGCCTTGTTAGCCAGTACCTGATGCTCCTTTAGTGCACTCACTCTGTGTGCATTGGATGATGTGTCTTCATGCCAGTGGAGCACCCTGTCAATGCTGACAGCTCAAGCCACTCTATTTACAGGATTAGATTCTCTCTTGCCTTTTCTGACCTCATGATATTTACATGCCCAGCAGTAAGACTGCCCTATTTCAAGTGACTTCTCTCAAAAAATCCTAAAGGCTTTAGAAAACCACATATGAGGACAGGAGAAATTCCCAAAGTAGAACTTGGGAATGATCTCACTTAGTAATCATCTTCCTTCCTTCCCTATGTACAAGAAAAATAAATTATGCAAGCTCAACTTCTTAAAAGTTTGCTATACCTTAGAAAATCTACAGAAGCAGCTGCAGCTGTTTATGTGATGGCTGGCCCCATGGTTATAAGCTCAGAATTCTTTTCTCCACGTCTGTTTCTGATGTCAATACAGAAAAGACCTCACTAGGCTAAATGGATGATTGTATCTTCCACTTGCAACACAGTGTCTGACTGTAATATGTAATTTAAGTGATACCACATAAGGCAAAAAAGTGCATGCAGAGCTAATGAATGGAAATTCTTTATTTGTATTATCCTGATCTCATTTTTATTGTATTTAGGAATGGCTGCCTTCTCACGAGTTGGCGTCTTCTTATTTTCTGCCTCTTCTGGGGGACTTCCTTCTGACGAAATAACTTTTTCCAAACTCCTGAAGCAGAAAGGTTATGCAACAGCTCTAATAGGTAAAATTGCAGGCATGCACAGCACTGCTTTCTTTCATTTCAATGAAAAGAATGTTAGCTTCCTGTATAGGCTTTTAAGGGCCTGCATTAAGCTTTTCTCCCCCACAGCATAATGAATTTATTTTTCTGGAACAAAGCTGAGCACATTCCCATTCATATATGAAACACTAGTCAGGTAAGTACATCTAATTCACTTGTGTAGTTGTAGTCTCATTTTGCAAGGTACTGAAGAAATATGATGAACAAACTGAAAATTAGTCAAGCTCTTGAAAAGTTTTCAGTATAAATAGGAGTTTGATTATATCAGAGAGACAATGAGGGATCGATCACAGGGTACAAATCAGCACTGTGGTTGTTTTCATTTCACCAGTGTTCAAATTCCCATAAAGTAAATAACGCTGTACCTGGGCTACCATCTTAGTCATCAGACAGAAATGGATGTTTCTAGGAAATTTTTCATATTATTTGGTAAATATTTAATATAAAAATGTATTTCTCTCTCATTATAAAGATAGTTCAGACAACTGATCACAGAATAAATATCCAGTGATAGGCAAAAGGAATCATACTAGATTAATATTAAATAAAATTGGAATTAATATCATAAAAGATTTCTGAAATTTTTTTTCTTAATTTAGCCACTGACTTATTCCACACTGCTTATATTTTAGAAGATTCTTGAGAAGTTCAACTTATATTACATAATGTGTTTCTGTACTGAAATTGCCAGGGAATAGTTGTGCAGGCAACATCATACTGGAATATTACTTAATTAATTTAGATGAAGGATGCACACAATTTGTTTTTTAAATGAAACAGAAACTTGCTATTTTGAGAGTAATTCTTGTTCAAAAAACCAGGCTGTTTAGCAAGGCTAACAATTCATGCCACTGTTCAAAAAATGTCTGTATTATGTAGATAAACCAGTATCAGTGTTCTAACTAAAAATCCTACTCAGCTATATTCTAGTCTTATAAAGCATAAAATACCATGATGTCCTGAAAGAATGAAAGCAGAAAACCAGAAATTCTTATCAGAAATGTATTTAGTGTAGGTATATTGGAACCATAGTACAAAAAAGCTGTTCATAATTTGTCGTGTTCCTTGTGGACTTAATTCCTATTTCTCCATATTCAATTAAAGACTGGGTTTTTTCTGTTTGTAACAAGCACAGCATGCAACTCAATTTCTGGGGCTGACCCAGTTAATGTTCTTTTTTTAACTGCTTTTGCTGCAACATGACAGCTTTCCACTTAGATCTCCAGAAGTTATCTCCATGATGTTTAATGAACAATTCTTCCAAGTGGCCTGAATGATAGCTATGAGACCATAAAATGTAATATTGCCATATCCTTAGGGTATAATGAAGATTCCCAAAAATCAAGAAGTGTATTAAAATTAGGGATAAGGCATATGCAAATGGTAGAAATAAAAATTATGTAGATGTGAAGACTAGATAGGCAGTCTGATTCACAACCAGTATATTTTCTGCTTTTGCGGATATTCTTATTACATCATATTGGTCTGGGTCAGGGGGTCTTTGCTTGGTTCAAGCTGACTCAGCAGTTCCCAAACAATTAATTGTCAAATCCTGCACCAGTGATGGATTGGCATAAGGGCAATTTGAAGCCTTTCTGTTCCTCAAGCCTGTAGCGTCATTTCTAATTTTTTTGCCTAACTCCTCTCTAAGGACATTGTTTTTCTTTCCTAGGTGCATTTTTGTTTATTTTTAAATTTTTTTTCTCCTCTGAATATATGCTTCCTTTTGTTTGATATGTCCCAAAATGTATTTTAGCTATAAATCTACTTTATGTATAACCTTTTCTACCTCATTGTTTTCTCCTGTGACATAAAGAAGGTGACAACCAATAGATCTGTCAGGAAAGCACACAATCAGATCTGCAACAAAACCAAGTTCTATCAAAAAAAGCAGATGCATAGAATGCGTAATAGTTCACCAGTGGGAAGAAATGCTGATGCTTTGTTGGAAATAACTATTCATAATGCAAAAATTCCCCTCAAATTTGATAGATAGTATTTTAACTACTGCTATACTCAATCACAGTTGAGTAAAGGTTAATTTTTCCTCACTATTGCTATCCAGTGTGTTGTCCAGCATCCAGAGAGTTTTAAAATCCACCTATGTAGCTTATTTCCAAAGCTAAAATGCTAATTGGTAACTGGGAATGAAGTATTGTAATGTTTGGGCACATCACAGCAGTAAGCTGTCCAAGATTGACTGAGTCTATGGAGTGGAGTTAGTACAACAGTTATTCATAAAACAGCTGAAAATCTCTCCATGTTAATACCATATGCACATACACTTTTTATAATTTTTGCTATGTAATTCAAATAAACCTATTTCCTTAAGAACATGAAATATTTCTGTTTGCATCTTGCTCCACATCTTGTATCTTGCCATTTATCTGAAAAGCACAAAATCATTTTAAAAAATTTATCTTTATATAAAAATCAGTCTTCATATTGCTCCCTTTTCAACTATCTGAAGGAAAAATACAGGGGAAGCATGGATTTCTGTAGTGTCCTCAGGATTCTGCATTCTGAAAAATAGAATTTCAAGTGAAGTTTATTGGCTAAATAGGACTTGCCTCTCACTTCCACCTGCCTTTCATTGCATTGCTTTTGCTCTGCAGAAGTCTTAATTGTGGCTGATGGAGATGGAAAAAAGCCTAGGTCTCAAATTAATACGGTACTCCTAATTTACAATTAACAGCATAAATTTCACTCAAAAGCTTGGTAGAATGTGCTGAAATGCTTATGATGCTTGTGTGAAGTGTCCATTCTATGAAGCATCACTTGGCAAAGAGATGACAGCACTTTACTGCTGTCTTTATTGCTCTCAGATTCAGAAGGGCCCCAGAATCTAAAGCACATTACAGTAATCTGTTCAAGCACCAGCTCAAGGCAGGAGTTATTGTCACAAGGAGTGAAACAAAACATGTATTGTAGACTCAGCCATCACTTGCTTTTTCAGAGCAGTGCAGGATCTATCAAAACCCAGCCATTTGAGAATGGCAGTTGTGTCATTCCGTCACAGCTGCTGATATAATTTGAATTGGGGCTTCTGTTGCTTTTCCTGCTAACCTGATCTTTGCTCTGTTTGGCTTAAGTTGCTTCTCAACAAATCTTTTTCTGAGGCCCAAGTTTGTCTTGACATTGAACAATTTGTTGTGCTTGCTAAAGCCCTTTCAATAAAAATAGGACCTATATTTCCACCTGTCCTAATTTGTTTTTGCAAGGTTTGTCTGTCCAGGATTGTAGTTGAGATCCAGTCAAAAAAAACACTACATATCATAATAAGTTACCTTGAAGGTATACTTAATTTGTTTGAGTTTCTTTTTCATATTTTCTTACTGAATTATAGGTGCTTTGAGGTTAACATATAATAGCAAAAAAAATAAAATTGAAGCCTGAAGAGCATTTATGTTCATGATTAAAAGCCTCTACCTTTAAATCACTTATCTAACTTGATGACAGTTGTTTCATGCTCACTTTGTTACACATCTGGCTTTATGATTATTCCATTAAGACACTCATCCAAACATAAGAGAAAAATGGAAGCATTTCTTTTCAAAAATCTGCACCTTTAGATGCTGGGAATGAAAATCAGAGTTCCAGACTTATCTAGCCCTTTACAGCACCATTAAATACTTCTGAAATTTCAGTACAATGGTGTGTACTGCTTCTTTTTTTAATTGACCACAATAATTTGTAATGGACCATGTCAAAAGTAGTGACCAGAACCATTCTGTTCACAAAAAGCAGAATATCACTTCAGGTGAGGGGCCATCTGACAGGGAAAAGTTCTGATGGAATGAGAAAGGTGTAGAGGCTTTAATTTCACTGGCACATAAGCAGACCTGAAAATGCTTTGATGATATCCAGAAGTAATTTTTAACTTAAGACCATCAAGAGACGTATGGAGACAACTGGACTCAACTAACCACTCAGATTCAAGATTTCTGCTTTTTCTCCACCTTTGCTGACAAAGGAACTTAGGCATATAACATTCTTTTCCTATACCTCAGTTCTGTTATTTGTGGAAGAGAAATAAGAACATCCAGCTACTTTGCTAAATTTTAAAAAAAGCAGAAGTGATCCCCACGTTCACCCTCTCAGGTACTGCAGTACCTGCATTTGTCGTAGCTGAAGGAAAAAGAGCAGGATGAATATGCTGTTCTGAAGACCCAGGAGGAGACGTTCAGGATTCTGTAGTGTCTGCATCAGGACTCTCTTACAGATGTGTAAAGGCTGGGATGGTTTGAAAAAGAGAAAAATTCTGTATATGCTTTCTTTTCTGTTTTGCATTTACTCCCATGAAGATTCTGAATTCTCTAAAACAAGTATTTCAAATTGCTTTGGGGTAAGTTATTGGAATGATGACTTACTGGGTTTGTAGATTTTCTTGTTTATTTCTTTTGCAATCACAACCCCTGAATTATGCTGGTCATGTTTAGGTGTTTGATTCAGAAAAATAAAGTTTGGCCCAGCAGTATATAATGTCATCTGTTTTGTCAAGGCCAGCATGCTTTTTATAAATATTCAGCACATTTTCTTGCTGAGAGCAAAGAGCATAGCTCTATCCATAATCTATGTCAATAAGCTTAACTGAATTTGAATTTTTCTATAATTATGCATTTTGATTCAAATAACATCTACCAATTAGGTCTGTTGTGCTAAGCAATGCATAAGCATATGTTAAGAGGTTGTACCTGAGTCGTAGAATGAATTATCTAGATACTTAGCATAATCAGCATGAATATAGATTGTATTAGTATAATGCAAATCAGTCAGTGGTTTCTTATGTCAGACAGTGTCCAACATTTCTGCCGAATTAGAGTGATTTCCTAGTGGGACAAAATGCTGTGAGAGATAGTATTTGACAGCAATTTACTTGCTACTGTTGTTTTTTATTTATATATATGAAATATATAAATAAAAATAATTGGCCTCGCCATATCTATGTGTATTTTGAGGGATATTGGCAATTTCAGAGATTTTGCAATCATTTAAGTAATAAATGCTTTCATAATTTCCCTATGCTTATTTTCTATTTGTTACTGTTTTCTTCTTCTTCATTGTCTTTTTTTTAAAGTAGTCAAATTGTTTGCCTGAAAAATTTCAGAAAAGATTTCCAAAGTTAACTGTCTGTTAGGGCTGTTGCTCTTCAATGACCTGCTAGTCCACTCAGAATTAAATGTTCTTCAGCAGCAGCCATGCTAAGCTATTTCTAACTGAGATGAAGAGGCAGACATGAAAAAAAACATCTTTGATGGAGGCACAAAGAAAGTTTAAATAGAAAATAGGGATCCACACAATAAATGCTGGAAGCAGGGAGATATCAGTCAGATAATGACAGTTTCATGTTTGAAATAATGCACATTTAAAGTAAGTTTGATGATTTAACTACAAAAATACTCCTTGTCCTTCTCTCTTTGCAGGAAAGTGGCATCTTGGGATGAACTGTGAAAGCACTGATGACTTCTGTCACCATCCCCTCAGTCATGGATTTGATTACTTTTATGGCCTTCCTGTGACCAATTTTAGAGACTGCAAACCTGGCCAAGGCAGTGTATTTTTAAAAGGGGCTCAGAAACACCTTGTCATCCCAATCCAAATCACTGGAATTGCTCTTGTGTCTTTGGCAATAGTGCAGTACATTGGCCTTCTGAAAGTACCCCTCCAAGCCTTGGGTTACTTCTTGTTAATAATCACAGTTTCACTTGTGGTTTTGATTTTTTTCTTCTCTCATTTTCGACACCTAAACTGCTTTTTAATGAGGGACTATCAGATTATCCAGCAGCCACTGTCCTATGAGAACCTTACTCAGAGGCTGACAAAAGAAGCCATGCAGTTTATTGAAAGGTAGGTTTCTGACTGTGTTGTAAGTTAATATTCGCATCTCATAATGACAGTGCTTCTGAAAATTAGAAAAAAAAGTGAGCTGGTGGGCACAAGGAATCTGTCATTATATATGATTGTAATTTTTTTCCTTTAAAAGATGACTGAAGTTAATCTTGTTGGTAGGAATGACTGTTTGGTTTCCTCCTCTCAGGTATGTAATTAATTTCTCTATAAAAAGGGAAATGTTTTATTCTTAAGAACTTCATGTAACTTGAAATATGAAAAATCTTTTGTGGTGTGACTTAATTATGTGAAAGCCAAAAAGCACAATGGATAGTCATAATCCATGACTTTCCTGGAATGGGGAAATGCTCTTCATCATTGAGTTGATGCATCCATTAAAAGGCATTCATGTGGCTAATTTTTTAAGATAGTGGCATTTTAGATGACTTCACTTTTATGACAGTAATTTTGAAAATATTTTATTTTCAGAAATTAGTGTGCTAGCTTCTGTATCTGAGACAGAATAACCCCAAACACCAGGACAGACTGGGAGTGACCTGCTGGAAAGCAGCTCTGTGGAGAAGAACAGAAGCAGCACACCTGGGGGTGCTGGTGGACAGTCATCTGTCCATGAGCCAGCAGTGTGCCCTGTTGGCCAAGAAGGCCAGTGGGATCCTGGGGGGCATTAGGGAGAGCATTGCCAGAAGGGAGGCGATCCTGCCCCTCTGCTCAGCCCTGGTGAGGCCACATCTGCAGTGCTGTGTCCAGCTCTGGGCTCCTCAGGACAGGAGAGGTGCAGAGCTCCTTGGGCAGGTCCAGCAGAGGGCAATAAAGTTGATTAAGAGACTGAAGCATATCTCTTAACGAGGAAAGGCTGAGGTAGCTGGGCCTGTTCAGCCTCAAGAAGAGGCAGCTGAGAGAGAACCTTGTCACTGTACAAAAGGATCTGCAGGGAGGGGTCAAGAGGGCAGAGCCAGGCTCTGCTCAGTAATGCCAAGCAAGAGGCAATGGGCAGAAAGTGATGCACAGGAGGAAGTTCGACCTGAACGTGAGGAAGAAATTCTTTCCTGTGCAGGTGACAGTGCCCTGGAACAGTTAACAGTTAAGAGGGGTTTTGTATTCTCCCTTGCTGGAGATATTTAAGAACTCTCTGGACATAATCCTGTGCCATGTGCTCTGGGATGACCCTGAGGGAGGTTGGACCAGATGATCCCACTGTTGTCCCTTCCAGCTTTACCCATGCTGTATTCTGTGATTCTGTGGAATGAACAGGCGTTTTGAAAACAGTGTTTTTAATAGCCATCATATTGGGCCACCTAAACGTTAGGTTTACAAAACCATCCTTTTTGCTAAGTCAGTTACTTTGCTGTATTTTTTATAATCTAAAATAGAAATCAATATATTTGGAGAAAAAATATTTAATCAATTTAACTATTTAACGTCTGGGGAAAAAAATGTGTATGTATTTTTCCCCACCTCTTTTGACGCAATTTGCAGCATTTTTAAAAATACTAAATCAAGGTAAAATCATATTCTAAGATACAGAATTACTATTATCCTGAATTTCTATTCTACATCCCTCAATTACTATTCTTTAAAGTATGTAGCATTAGTTTCTGTGAATGCATGCAAATGGTGTCATTGCTGGATGAAAACATGTACCAAGAATCTGTGGCTAAATTTTGTAGACTTAATGACTGTACAGAGCAGCTGCTTCTAGCTGTTAGCAAGAAAAAATGTTTATCTAAAATCTTGATCTCATACTGCAATTTTTTATCATTTCTATCCTTATGAATATTTGATGTGGCTGTTTCTATACATTATACAACAAAATAGTTTTTTTATAATAAATTTCCTTAAATGAGTAAGTGTTCCCAACAATCAACATTTTCATAAGTATTTATAAATTAACTAAACCATCTTTATCTCCTCTTGGCAATGGGGATAGATATAAAGATGCCATCTCAGATACATAGTAACTAATTTAACAGTGAAGTACTTTGTTATTACAAACACACAAATAAACACTTTTGAAAACTTTTGAAAGATTTCTTGCTTAGTGACCAAGTGTTTGGTGATTTCAAAAGACTCTCAAGTACATTAACTATGTTGGTATATTCTTTCATTATTTACAAGTATATAAAGTGATAAAGTGGGGATACTGTTTTGGGTATCTATGAATCTTTTTTTAATTTCAATGCCATGACAATAAAATGCCTCAAAGTAGGTGAGTTCAAGATGGAAATCGATGATAGAAAACTAGTAACTCTTTTAATGATATTAATATGTGTAATGTGCACAGTGTTACCATGTAGATTAGTGTTGTTGTTTGACCCCAGTGTTTAGAGCTGGCAAAAAATAATGTGTAATCTAACTCAACATAGCTTTGTTGACCCAGCTGGAGATAAGTGGCTTTACATCATTTAGGCATTTGGCCCCAAATGTCAGTGTAGTTTTCAGACAACAGTAATGTTAAATTGAAGTCAAGGTTAATGGCACATATTCATAATTCACAACAAACTTGGTTACAGAAGTGCTGCAATTACCGTGAGAATTATAACCCAGACTCTTTATAGTCAATGTTATATTAGAGGATATCCAAACATGTTAAAGTATTGAGAAGCCATTAGGGTGTTTGAGGAATCTTAACTGTGCCCTTTAATGAACCCACATGCAAAGTATATGACCATCAACCTTACTCCTTGGGATATGAGTAATTAAATTAATATTCATTGAACTGATCTGCCCCATGTATTAGTGTGAGCAACAAAACCAATATTTGCTTTGACACACTAGATCTGACATGATAGAGTTCATACCTATTAACTCCAGAGCACCAGTAGACCATGGCTTTTATGACTAATCCACTGGCTTTGGACATTTGTAGGTGAATGGCCACCAAGAGGCAACCAGGTTGCAGAAGTGAAGGGCCACAAGTTTTTGAAAGTCACAGTGCTTGACAGCATTCTTGTCATTCCAGTTCTTTCAGCCCTTTAGCCACATTTGAACACTGAATTTGTCACACAGTCTCCTTTTCTTTAGATCATATATTAAGTAGCAAACTCAGTCATGTACACTGTTAATCCTTGTGCACAATTATACGAGTGCAAACAATCCTGAAGTTTAAGAATTCAAGCTTTCACCTCACCTGGTTCTGAATACACATTTCATCATCAAACCAAAAATCATCAGATATCATGTGTCTTTTAGTTGGTTAAATAACTTTACAATATGATGAAGCGCCAATCTTCAATAGCACTGCTATTTCCTCTGAAGCTTTTTTTATGCTATATTTATAGGCAATGTCTATGAATATATCTTCACTTTCCCATGTTATATCAGTTTACGTTTATTTACCTATTGTCTTTATTACCTCTGTAAGTTCTTCAGAGTTCAGGTGATGGACTTCCAGGCATTCTCTTTTCTGTCTCTTTCTCAGTAATTTTCAGTTTTGTGGCTTGTATAAACATCAAATTCTTCAGAAGGAATAGTCAAAGAAGGAGAGGCGGTGGGGTAGACCTTTATGTTAAGGAGTGTTTTGATTATCCAGAGCTTAATGATGGTAGTGATAAGTTTGAGTGTTTATGGATAAGAATCAGGGAATAGGCCAACAAGGTACACATCATGGTGGGAGTATGTTATGGACCACCCAGACAGGATGCAGAGGAAGACAAAATATTCTGTAAGCAGCTGGGAGAAGTCTCACAATTCCTGGCCTTTTTTCATGAGGGTGACTTCAGCTTACCAGAGCTGGAAATGTAGTGCAGTGGACAGGAAACTGTGTAAGTGGTTCTTGGAGTGTATGGAAGACAACTTCCTGACATCGCTGGTGAGTGAACCAACCTGGGCAGGGGCCCTGCTGGACCCGTTCTGTCAACAGAGAAAGATTCGTGGGTGCTGTGGTGGATGGAGGCTGTTTGGGCACAAGAGACCACAAAATTATAGAGTTTATGATTCCTAGCAAAATAAGGAGAGGGGTCTTCAGAACTACTACCTCAGACTGCTGGATGGCCAACATTGGCCTGTGATTCTATATAGTCATTAAAATTTGTGTTTTTAAAGTCTTTAATGTCTTCATAGTGTATAGCTATATGCTGTTGTGCTTACTTTGGTCTGGTTTGTGGAGAGGTGGTATTGTTTATTTTCCTTAGTACAGTGCATGCATATTACAATTTTTGTTTGTTCCTTAATAGACTGAAAGAGAGCAAATACAAAATTCGATGCCCCAAAAATGCACTGGAGAAGAATGTATGCAATTACAAGTGTCAGATCTAGTGTGTGAAAACAGGTAGTAGTTTAGTTGCTTATCCTAATTGCAAGTGGGCAGGTCAGCTCTGTGAATGTTAATTCTAATTGCTTTTTCCTGAGAGGAAGTGTATTTACATGTCGTAAACATGTTAGAATGCTCTCTTGGTATTACAATGTATTTGAAAGTCAATTGGATGCTAATTATTTCATGTTAAATTCAATGTGGTTGTCACTCATATATCTTCTGCATGCCCTTCAATGACCAGGTGCACAGAAAATACAATTTTGCAAAATGCCAGAGTCCGGTTTCTAGTGTATCAGAAATCAACAACAGAAAAATACAACTCTGTGATACAGAATACCTCTCTGAGAAATTTCTATACCTGATCACAAGTAATAATAGTATTTTTTAAATGTCTAATGAAATCTAGTTTCTGGAAAACAGTATTTAGGTGCAAACATGATTATGTTTAAAGGCTGTGGTGAATGTGAATTTGAAGAATTTTGCCTAGTTGCCAGTAAACTAGTTGCGTAGTTTTACCAGTCATAGATTACATAAGCAAAATTTTCAAAATGTTATGCTAACAGTGAATAAATTGGAAGTTTTTTCTTTATCTATTCTATTTTAGTCCTTGAAACACTGTTGCAACACCTATTCCAATTTTTTCATATCAACTCTAGGAGGCTGTGGTTTAGAGTTTTTCCATATATAACTAAGTCTTAAGATCTAGCAGTTGTCATGTTGTACTGAAGTTACAGTTCTCAAATCAAGTGGTTTTTTTTGAATCCTACAAGAATATTCCTTATAGTTTACAGCAAAGTACAAATAGTAGAGAAGGGCTTGTGTATCTTTGTATACATATAATGTATATGCGCATGTATATTAAAAAAAATAGTAGTAACTTATAAGTAGTAACTTATAAGCTGTAACAACTCTGCTGGATCTTCATGCCTTTTCTCTCAGACCTTTGATTATGCCTTTTGAAAAGAAGTTACCAGGAAGAAGTTGTGGGTTCATATAGGGCTTTACTAAATCTTTAGATCATTTAAGAATGATTAGGGACCTCACTGGTTCTGCAATGAGTGGCAGACTAAATGGTCAATGGAAGACCTTTAAAACAGAAGTAGATCTGTATACTGGACTCCAAAGCTTTGTGGATGAGAGTGTTTAGTAATGAGTTTAATTTGTACTAGATGATATTTTTTTTCTCCATGCTTACAAAAATGTTCTTTAGGAGGGGTAGAAAAAAGGTTATATAGAAAGGAAATAAAAACATATGTGAATTATTTACTTTAAGTATTTAAAGGAAGCAATGAGGGCATGAAACTGGAAAAGTAGAAGTGTCTTGTCTATTGGCATGGAGGAATTATTTTAAAAATGCAGTCATAGTGGTAATCCTACTTTTCATATCTACTAGAAAAAGTCAGATTATCTATATAGTTACATTTCTCCCCCCTCTCTCTCTTACATTTTCAACATCTTATAAGTTATTCCCCAGTGGTCTGCAGTTCTCTTTCTGATTTTGAAAAAATTGAACATATGACATCTGTGTTTGAAGGTGTGTATTTTAAAAGAGCAGGACAGAAACATTCATTCATGGATTCATTCAGACTACCAAGAATTGTTAGCAGTCAAAACAAAACAAAATCCAGCATGTAGAACAGTCCTGCTTTGATACAACTAAGCCAAAATTTGGTTTTTCCTCCTGCAGGAACAAAAAGGTTTAATGAAGTGCATTCATCCACTGCTATCACAAAGAGCACTGCCTTACTGGTGATCTAAGCTGGAAGCAGAGGAGGCATCCATGGGGAATAAGCACTGATTAATTTATCCATTGAGGGGATACTGAATAAGAAGAACTTTTTTGGTAGAAGGAAAATTACAGGAAAGGAAATGTTATGTTTCTATCTGGTTGTGTTGACACATTGTTGCTTCACCTGGAGTACTGCGTCTAGGTGTGAGGTGCTCAGAGCAAGATGTGGACTCCTTACAGTGGGTCCAGAGGAGGATCAAGAAGAGGATGAAACTCCTTTCCTATGAGGACAGGCTGAAAAAGCTGAAGTTGTTCAGCATGGAGAAGAGAAGGCTGAAGAGAGACCTCACTGCAGCCTTCCGGTATCTTGAGGAGGCTTATAAAAGGAGGGAGAGGGAATTTTTATAAGGACAGATACTGACAGGTGATAGTTTTAATCTGAAAGAGGATAGGTTTAGTTTAGGTGTTATGAAGAAATTCATTACTTGGAGGGTGAAACATTTGAACAGGTAGAGCAGTTGCAGATGCCCCATCCCTGGAAGTGTTCAAGGATTACCTGCTGGTCATGCTGGTTTTGGTGAAGCCTGGGATACAGTTGGCTTTATGGGCTGCAAGTGCATATTCTGCCAGCTGATACGGAGCTTATTGTCAACCAACACCCCCAAGTCCTTCTCGGATGGGCTCTCAATCCGTTTTTCATCCAGCCTGTATTTGTGCTAGGGATTGACTCAGGTGCAGGCCTTTGCACTTGACCTTGTTGAAGTTGATTAAATTCTCATGGGCCAAACTCTCGAGTTTGTCCAGGCACCTCTGTGTGGTGTTCCTTCCCTGCAATGTGTCAGCTGTGTCACTTAAGTGCTCAGAAGAGCAAACAATTGCCTAGAGTTTTCAAAGCAGCAAGTATTTAGAGCAGATATGCAGGAAAAAAGTTAAAAGACTTGTGTTTGAAGCACCAAGTCAGATTAGTTTTAATTGCTCTCTCAACTACTTTAAAGCTGTGTTTTACAGCTCAAGCCTGAACTGAATCCTTAAGTAGTATAAAGATACCTCACTATAAAAAAGAAGAACCCAGTACTTTGCAATGCAGAGGAGTCACCAGCAATGTGATGCTTTAAGATGTTTTCAAGATCCATTAAGAACACCCTGAAGAATATCTTATGTCAGATGTATGTAATCTCTCTAGCTACTCGATAAATTGAAAAAACTGTGTGACTCATGTGAGGATAAAAAATCACAAACCTTTTGAAAAGGAGATTCTCTGTGTTTGGGCTGTGTAAAAGATAGTGGGAATACACTTTTGAAAGAGCTGTTTTTTGAAGTAGTTCAGGAGTTAAGCTGTTATTGTCAAATTTCTCTCCTGCCTACTAGCTGTTATTGTCATTCCATTTTCAAGGTCAGAGTAAAGGTATTCAGTTATGATTCTCCTCAAAGTGTTTTGGCAGGAGATAAATAGCTGCCTCTGATCTTTTATAGGGTATTAATAGGTGAGACACTTCTCCACCTGACAGCAAGCTGTCAATCAAAAGCTGTCAATTTTAGTTGGAAAAAAAAAATTATGTAGTGCCCTTACAGATCAATCACTGATTTGATGACTCTTCATGAAAGTTAGATCTTTCTGTGAATTCAACAAACAACAAACAAAACAAACTTGAATTATTACGTCTTGAAAATGACATTTGTGACGGAAACTATTGATACTTTTAGCAAGCAAGTAGGCAGTTCTGAGAATGCAGGGTCTCTATGGCATTAGAACAAGGTATTTTGCATGAAAACTAAATTAGCCTGCAGTGTTAAAAGTACAAAATAAATTTTTTGTGGTGTTCTACCCTAGAATTTGTATATAAATCTCAATTCAGTGAACTGCGTTTAAGGAAAAAGTCAACAATAATCCCAGGCATTAAACAATGCAAGTTGTAAAACAAAAATCATCTGCCTTGCAGTAAAGTTCTCTAGTAAAAGGTCAGTATTACATTTATGTATATATAAATATACTTTTGTATAAGTTTGTAAAAGTTTCTTTTATGTAACTTTTAAGTATATGTCTTTTTTTACTTCAATTGGTGATATTTTCAGCCTTTTTAATTGACTCAGGGATCTCCTGTTATTTGTTGCTACAATTGTGAAAAGTTCTCACATATATAACCTTTCAAATAACAACAAACAACTTAGTGGAAAGTGTATCTTTTATGAAAAATGTCTTTTTTTTTTGGATCAATACTTTATATTAATAAGGTAATACAGAATTGATGCACAAATATTTGTAAGAGAATTAAAATATTTTTTATTCATTTTCCACATGAAGAATGTTGTTGAGCAATATGGATAAAAATTACCCATTTTGTGTTTATCTACTACTGTATATGCCAGTAAAAAAAAAAGCTTTAACCATGCAACTTGTGAAAAAAACAGATCCAACCAAAGAGAGAGGAAACCTGGATCATAAATATACTAGATTAAACTATATTATTTTTCTTTAAGAGGACAGTATTGATATCAGATTAATCTCTTCTACTAAAAGACCTTGTTTTCAAGTTCTAAATGTTAGGATTTTTTTGTTAATTTTAAAAAAGTGTTTTTTATGAGCATGGCTGTATTGGGCCTCCCTTCTTTAAAGGGCGGATGAACCAACTGCTTGAGGAAAAATGGTCTCCTGTTGATGTGAATCACAGGTATTATCCATAACAGCTTGGTGAGGGAAAATATGATGAATAAAACTAAAAGTAGTCTGCAATTAGCCATGTGCTTTAAGGTGAGATCCAGACAAGTTTTGTGGGTAGTGCTTTTGTGGTTCAGCTGATATTTACAATATGCATAATGTACTGCAAATGCTGTTAGAGCATATAGCAATAAATTTAGCTAGTACAGCACAATTTTAAGTAAAGTAGTATAAATAATGCATAAGGAGAAGTACTTGTTTGAGCTGTGCTTTCACAGCCTGCTGGAATTGGTCATAAATATCATGCTGACAGATCACATGAACAGCAAAATTTACAGAGAGTCTATTTATTGCACTCTTTCTTTTGTATCTGTTTAGGAAATAGAAGGCAATGGAGACTGGTAATTACTCTGAGAACAAAAATTTTTATATTAGTATGACTTTGAGATTATGTAGAGTCATGTGTATACACATACAGAGCTTTAAAAGAAAAGAGATTTGGTCTTATACCTTAGTCCAGCATAAAGACCTGGATCCCCATAACAGTTTATTTGATCAGCTTCCACGTGACTTTGTGAGGAAGGAAACTGTATTTCGTGTAGATAAACATGCTGAGGCTATATTTTTGAACAGCAGTTGTATTCAGGTTCTTAAAAATATACTTGTAAAATGAGGAGAGGTGTTTGTATTCAGAAACTGCTAGATTCCTGCCTTTAAACAAATCCCTTTTCAATATATATAGCAAATAATATTTAGATAGATTTTGTCATTTATTTTTGCTTTCAATTCAGTAAAAGAGTGGCATTTTTACTGGGTGTGTGTTTATTCAGAATTACCCTGTAATCAATAACAGTATTCCTTTTCACCTTGTTTTGGTTTTGTTTGTTTGAGGGTGGACAGGGAATCTTTTTTTCTTTTAACTCTATTGAAGAAAGATTTATTATTAGAAATCTTACTATAAAATATACTAAGGGTTTGTAGTTTTGTTTTGTTTTGTTTTCCAGGAACACTGATACACCATTTCTTCTTGTCCTGTCTTATCTTCATGTCCATACTGCTCTATATGCTTCAGAAAATTTCAAAGGAAAGAGCAAGCATGGTTTATATGGTGATGCAGTGGAGGAAATGGACTGGAGTGTAGGTATGTTACTTATGATTCTAACACCAGTGGGAAGAATTCATGATGACTTGTGTTGATGTTCACCAAATTGAGACCAGCTATTTGTGTCTATAGTATATCTGTCATACTTAGGGGAAATAAACAGTCATTTAGAAAGCACAATAATCTGAGCGTTTGCAATATCTACTTTATTGCCAAATTTATTGTGTCCTACAAAAGCAATTCCCTTCTTTGACTGTGAAGGTGGTCTATACAGCATGGACTTCTAACTGTGGACTTTTGAAGCTGAGTAGTGAAATCCAACTCTCTGACCTTCTGAGTGCATCTGACTTACTCAGATTATCCTTATAAAACAAGCTATTAATTTAAAAAGTGACCATATGATAACAGAACCAAAATATTTTCAAATTAATTATTTGGACAATGCACTGTTGGCAAAAATAATTTGCTAATTATTCACTGAGTTCTCTGAACTACTGAAATCACTAAGATGAGGTCCACTTCTGTTTATGAAGAATAGTCAAAAACAATGAATTTGCCTTTCAGAGCCTTTCTGTCTCTCTAGATGTATAGAAGTGTTTCTTGAGATAATCACCTGTGAAAACAAGTAACAGTTCATATTTGTAAATAATCATATGGTAGAATGGCAGTATTGTAAGCACTAAAGATGACTTTACTGTCCTCCTTTCTCTATACCCCAAGATGACTCTTCTCAGTACAAGTCAATGCAAATTGGCTTCCTTCAAGAAAGCTTTCTGACTAAATTGCTATAAAGAGATATTTAGCTTTGATGCATACATAAATTCTGCCAGCATGTGCAGTTAAACATGTATTCTTTGCATATTTTGCATCAAGAAGTCTAGAAACAGTGGGCAAAAGGCACAGCATACTTTGTGATTTGTATTCTGGAAATTGTACTTATTGCAGTATTGTACTTATTGCAGTATTCACAGGAATGGGGAAAACTGTTGTGGGAACCTGTGGCGTGCTTAGGAAGGGTTTTCAATGTAGGAGATAACACAATACTCTTTTGTAAATCGTGTTCTGTATAAAGAGAGCCAGTTTTGTTTAATTCCAGTTCTGTCAACCCTGAATCTTTATCATGTCTATCAGTGGCCACCAGCATTTGGGTACTTGCATTAGATAAAGGAATGCGTGTGTTATAATTTCTGTTTGCATCCACATCATAGCAATCTTCTGGGCATTAGCTGGTTTTACTGTCTATGTTTGATTTCCTATTTCTTTTTCTGTTGTGCAATATTTACCTTATTCCAGCCTAATTGGTTATTTGCTGCTGCCATTACATTTTGCTGTTTCCTTGCTGCTGTTTCCTTGCTGCCCCTGTCTCTAGGGTTTAAAACGCAAGTTGGAAAGCAGGGTAGCTGACATGCTGCTGTTTCAGCCTATTTAGTGATGCAGAGGTGGTAACAGGTTGAAAACCACTGCTCTTTTCCAGAATGACCACAGGCTCTTAGGAGATGTGTCAAATAAACTAGCTGTATGACAGAAGCATGCTATTAAAAAGCTTGAGCTAAATCAGAGATACAAATTTAATGGTGATAATATAGGAAATCAGAACAAATTTAGAGAAGATACACAAGATTCCTCAGGTATTGTCCTTTCCTGTTCACTACAGGAGCATCAGGGACAGTAGAGCTAGCTTAATCAGGAAACAGATCCACAGAGCCACAACTGTCACTTGCTAGTATAAAAGTAACAATTTTTTTTCAGTTGGTCTCAGTTTTGGTTATGTCTTGTAAGATCTTGCTGATGAGAGATGACATATTTGCTCCAGGATGTAGAAAATGTGTTTAGTTCCTCTGCTACTTTCTCCTCCATTATTAGCCTGTTGGGGAAAAAAAAAAAAAAAGGGTTATGTCTGTCATTTCCAAATGAATGTGGAGGAATAATATAGCTTTTCTTTTTTTCAGCTGAAGGGAGTACTTATTTCCATTAACCTCCACTGAAAAGTCCAGTTTTAATGCATCTGCTATGTCAGAGAAAGTAGATTGATTCACTGTACTGCTGATGTCAGTAACCAATATGTTCTTGGAAATACCTCTGAAGATGCTACAGTAGAAAAGTTTTTTAAAAATTGTCTAGAAAAGACGAAAAAGTGAATACTGTCAGCTTTTCAGAAATGGATGTTTAATCATTCACTTGACAGAAATTAGTATTTATGCATAAATGAATGTAACTTGCAAAAGCAGTAAGAACAAAATAGCCTAGATATAACAATATATATGTTATATATGCTGCAATATATATGTTATATATATATATTTAAGATATATTATATATATATATATATAACAATGCTGCAAGACTTTCTAAGTAAGACAACACAGCATATAAAGAAAACATGAGTGTATTGAAAACTACATTATAGAACAGCGTCAGAAATCTTGGACCTTTGGTAGGAAAAATACACCAACTTTAACTGAGTTCTAAGAGAAATTTACAGTGCTTTCTGCTGACTGAGACATGTTGTGGAAGACCCTTGTGGATGACTTAAAAAAAAAAGGAGTAGAAAAGGAGTAAGAAGTTGCAAGTAGAAGTACTTCTAGGTACCAGTGACTCAGAAAGACTTTAGGTGCCATTTTCAAGAGAGAAAGCAAAAGCTTTTCTTGTAAGATGGAAAAGTCCACTCAAGATTCAGAATTCTAAATACAAAACAGTTCCATTTTCATTTGTTTATTTATCAAGAATCAATACCAAATTGGATAATTATTCAATTGTAAGGCAATCATCATACTAGGAGGAGAAAAGCCCAAAAGACATATGAATAAAATACTTTGAATATTTAATGTTTTTGAATTGTTTAACCAATACTGAAGAGTATGCTTACAATGCATGTCAAAAATCCAAAATATAAAACCTCTTGATAAGATTTGGGACCATGTATATCTATTGCTTTTTCATACTGATATGTGTATAAGAGAAATCAATGTTGAAAGCATTCACAGTTACAATGTCACTGCATGTGACATGCCTTAGAGAATTATTCTCTGGCTAATAACATTAATTTTCTTTCAATGTAGGCTAAGCAACTTATTAATGCTATTAATTATAATTCATATGAGAGCAGATGAAATAATCTTACAGTCTAAAAATGGAAAAAGAAATGATGAATGAATCAATGAATGCACTATCATCCTTTTCTTCCTTCTTCTATTCCCTTCTTTCATTCCTTCATTTCTGATTGAGTATGGGAAGACAAATGGATATGTTCAGAAATTGTTTTTGATGTAAATTGCATTACACTAATTTAATCCAAAACACATCACTGCAAAGAGTTTTGGAGCCCCCTGTAGACTTGCATGCAAGCTGTGAGAAGACACACTAATCCAACACCACTTTTGCAAATGGCTGATTATTATTCCGTTAGCAGTAGCAGAACTACATATCAGGTCCTCTTCCTTTGTAGGATAATCCCAACTGAAAGGCTTAGATGTAAAAAAGTCTCAGAAACTCTAGTCTGTCACAGGCTAGGTAACTGTAAATTGAGGGCTTTGTCTGGATGTCTTTATTATATGAATGCCCTGAAAGCTGAAAAACCTTAACTGCCTCTCCCCTGTGATCTTTTGACCTGTCTTAGGATCAAGTTAATATTACAAGAAAATATTTCAAGTCGGAAAGGAAAGGAAAGGAAAGGAAAGGAAAGGAAAGGGGAAGGGGAAGGGGAAGTTCAGGGAAGGGAAGTTCAGGGAAGGGAAGTTCAGGGAAGGGAAGTTCAGGGAAGTTCAGGGAAGGGAAGTTCAGGGAAGTTCAGGGAAGTTCAGGGAAGTTCAGGGAAGGGAAGGGAAGGGAAGGGAAGGGAAGGGAAGGGGGAAAAAAAAGAAAAGGAAAGGAATCTTACATGTAACTTTTATTTGAAATATCTTTAAAGTTTTTATGGAATTTTATAGGGGGAGTCTAGCTCAATATGTTCCCAGTACCAGAGGGGTAGAGAGCTACTGAACAGTGTTCAGCAAAGGGTTATAAGAGAGACTAAAGTATTTTTAAAGAGAAAAAGCCGGGAGAGCTGGGACTGAAGCCCTATTCAGCCTGGAGAAGAGATTATCTTATTGACCTTTATAAATACCTGAAGGAAGGGTGCAAAGAGAATGGGCCCAGGCTCTTCTCATTTGTGCCCAGTGGCAAGAAGAAATGGGCATAAATTGAAACATGTGAGGTTTCCTCTGAACATCAGGGAAAACCTTTTTGCTCTGAGGATGATCACGCACTAACACAGGTTGCCATAGAGGTGGTGAAGTCTGGAGATGGTCCAGGGCTCCAAGTGGCTCTGTGCAAGCAGCAGGCTTGGGCAAGGTAGCCTCTAGAGGTTCCTTCCAACATCAATCATTCTGTGATTCTGTGAGATGCTGGAGAAAACAAAAGAAAATCTGTTCACTAAAGTAAAATCATATTTGAAACAAAATCAAATACAGCCTTTAAAAGTCAGTGTAGAGGAACAAAGGAACTCTGAAGCAAAAAGAAGCAAGATACTGTCATGGTACTTTCCTCCTCTGCTGTTCTCTAGTGTGACCCCTCCTGGAGTCATGCAGCCACGTCCAGAGGAGAGCCACAGAAATGGTCAGAGGTCTGGAAGCATTCTTCTCTGAAGAAAGGCTAGAAGAGCTGAGGTTCTTTAGCTTGGGGAGCTGAGATTGTTTAGCCTGGGGAGGGAAAGGTTCCAGGGTTATTGCTGCTTTTCAATATATAAAAGGGGCCTATAGAAAAGGTGGAGAGGGACTTGTTGCCAATGCCTGTATAGACAAGACAAGGGGCAATGGTTTTAAAGTGAGAGAGGGCAGGTTTAGGTTAGCTATTAGAAAGTAATTGTGATGAGGGCAGTGCGACACTGGACCAGATTGCCCAGGGAAGCTGTGGGTGTCCCAACCCTGGCAGTATTCAGGGTCAGGTTGTATAGTGTAGTTATAATATTTTATGTTTCTTGGGTGCAAGCTTGCTGAATTTTTCCTTTCATGGGAAAGCTCACTTCTAAGCACAGAATTTGATAAACATATCTTTGAGCTGTGTGTTTCAAGGACAAGTGGTGTTTGGCTGCCCTGTCTCCCATATGGGAGATGGGAGCCTTCAACCTCTCAACAAATGAGATGGACAGTTCTTTGAATTCTAAGCATTCTAGCAGTTTTTGTACTGAGCATGATGAAGAAAGTATGTTAGCTCAGTACCCAGGCAGATATAGCCCAAAATACTTCTGAACAATGGAGTAATTTTAATAAATCATATAAGCCTTCTGATATTGGAGTCAAAGAGTCCCAATTCACCATCAGGCACAACAGTAGTATAGGGCTCTGAGCAATGTGGCGGGGAGATTGGACTAGAAGGTCTTTGAAGGTCCCTTCCAACCTGGACCATTTCGTGATTCTCTATTACTATAGTGATTGACAAATTTTGAGGATGCTGATGACATCTTAAGTAGATTTTCTTTACAAGGAAATAATATCCCATAACCTTTTTTTAACTAAAAGTAACCATGTAATTAAACCTTAGATATCTGAAGAAATTGAACCTTACATGAGGAACATTTATGACTTGTTGAAGCATTTGCAATACTCTGCAACACAACTCTCGGGGGCAACATGTAGCCTACTGAAATGCAGCAAGGCAGATGTAAAGTATACTTACTTCACTGAGGAAGGACAACTGGGGTACAGTCAAGCAGGACTAACTGGAAGTCAGACCACTTTTCAACTGTTTTTCTTTGATTCCACTGTTATCAATATTAAGAATTGTCTATAAATACATATGTTCACAAAGCACTTTCAAAGAGGAAGAGAAGGGCAGAAGCTCCACCAACCCAGCTCCAGACTTCTGTGAAAAACATCTAATTTATTTATTCCCTAACGAGATTTCCCAGAGTTGTAAAGGAGATTATATCAGTAATATGTGCAGGATTAAACTAGGGCTCCTAATCTCTATACCACCCACCTGTGAGATGATGAAAACTAAGTCCTTGCGTACCTGTTATCTGATGAATTTGTGCATGTTTAAATAGTTAGTATGCTAAGTATATTAACTTGATCACATCTCCTACCTTTAGTCTTTATTCTACTCTGGAATGATGTAAATGAAGGGTCTAAGTGAAAACCATTCCAATTTAATATAAACTAGTTTTAATGACCCCTGAGGCATCTTTCTCTCTTTTTAGTAATAGATAGAATCTCTCTCTTTTTAGTAGCAGATGTACTACCACTTCTTTAATAGATGAAAATAATGCTTTCAGAAACAACCCAAAAGTTACTTTGGAAAATGTAATATATTTAAGAGACAGAAAACTTAACTATGCCTGAGACACTCTGATGAAAGTAATATAGTCTAATGCATTCCCAAAGCAAAGAGAAAAAAGAGTAATTTTTTTTTCCACTTTTTAAAGTCATTGTTTTAAACTTACAGTCCTTTAAGCTCCTAAAATTTACTTACTATATTTAATTACAAAGTAATTAAAATTTAATTTTAATATTTATTTCAAGCTATTCTGGCCTGAACTTACATTCCTAGAGATTAGGTGTTTGGGGTTTTGTGGGGTTTTTTTAATGTTCTTTCCAATACTGAACAGTAACTATCTTCCTTCTGGTGAACAGCATAGTATTATTAAATTTCATCAGAAATCAATATTTCTTCTTTTACATATAATTGTTAGTGGTTGTTATTTTGAATTCTCACGTCTTTGTATCCCTTTGCCATATCTGTACACTTAGAACCTTGATTTAGTAACCTATTCTATAAGGCATACCACAAATCTTCTGAAAATTCTGAATTATACTAAAAATCAAAATAAACATTATTAATAATATGAGAAGAAAAAAAAAGAATTAATTCCTATTGCTTTGAGAAAAAAAATGAACGAGCTATCCTTAATTTAATTTTTTTTCCAAGAAAAAACCTGCACACCAAGATAAGCCTAATTTATCATGACTTTTCACCTCATGTAGTCATTTTAACAGTGCAACATTGATTTAAAAGATAAGCAAAGCAGAATGATGCCACGTGATCAGAAGCAGCAGATAAGCAGTGATCTTATCCAGCTGCTGTGAATTGATATAATGTTGGCAGAGTCTGAAAACTGAGAAATAGAATTAAAAATCTGGAGATGGATGCCTGATGCTAATAGTGCATTCCTTGACCTTGCTTTTCTGAATGTATGCTGGTGTACATCTCAAATCTATAAGGTTTAATATTAGGCTGGTTTTCTTATCATAAAAGATGTTCAGCCAGCACCTCTGAGGAGGAAGGTGTTCAGCCAATACAGGTACTCTGTGACTAGATAGAATTTTCCAATCCTATCTTGCCATTCTGCTCTCATCCTAGCGTTAAGAGACTGTTTCTTCAGCTAAGACAGTCGTTAAGCTCTTGAAGCACATTCACTCTTTAGGTCACATCTGGGAAAATTGTCAGTGTGGGTACAGATTAAAAACATTTGTGGTTCTGCCTTTTATGATATGGATGCTTTCCAGTTACAATCTGCTCTAAAACCCAAACCCATTTCATATGTCACTAAGCTGCAATGACTTTCAGTCACTACTGAATGGGACCAAATTTAAGAGGTGACTAGGTGATGAAAGACTCCTGTTTCCACTATGATAAGGCTCCTGATCTACCTAATCCTCCTTAAGTACAGTTTCTTTTCATATATCATGTCTTTGTGTACAGCAAAGCTCCTTCTCAGAACATTATTTACAAGATTACAAGGCACATCTTAAGTCACCATTTCTGTAGCACTTTTTAATCAGTCATGTTCAAATAATGTCTTAGTACTCCATGATGGAAAAATTAAGTGTAATGTAGTTTGTAGTAATAATGCTTTATGGGTCAAAATTTGCTGCCAGCTGCTTAAGAGGTTTCATTTGAATCTGATATTGCAGAAGTTAAATTCTCAGCACAGTGTGTGATAGGGCACTGTGCATTTTTCTTTACAAAAATATAATAATGTAATGTTCAAAAATATAAAGGCTTTTTGTTAATTATGAAGCTCTAAAATTTCAAAAACAGTGACATGACATCTAACATTGTGTTAGATCAAAATGCTGTAACTGGTGAAAAAAAAATTAGCATTACTCTTAGACAAGCTTATTTCCATTAGTAAGAGAAAGCTCAAAGCCTGTTTTTGATAAACTAGAAATAAGGGAGAACCCTGATGACTCCGAGCAATGAGAATAAATCCAGGCAAGGAGAATAGGAAGTTCTCTAATGAAATGTGCAACCAACCTTTTGTTTCACCTTTGCCTCTGAAGTTTAATTTTACATATAAATGGTATGGTTGGATTTTGCTCCTTGCTTAAGGTGAGTAGAAAAACCTTATCAGTGAGATTAACAGCAAAGATTTAATCCAAAATTGACCTTCAGGAGTACAGGTCAATATGGACAAAGGTCTATCTGTATTCAGATAAAGATTGCAATAAGGAAACAAAATGGGGCTAACTTTCTTCAGATTGTAGATAATCTCCAAAATGCACACTGGAAAAACAGTTTTAAGGAAGCTGCTGAAGGTTTGGCTCATCAAGGGCCTTTGCATAGCAACCTTTTTAGCACAGATATCATGAAGCTTTTAAGAAAAATTACATTTGCACTGTGCTAGAAAAACTCCACAGGAATTTAGTAAGTCAATCATCCAGAGGAAGGGATCAGGATAACAGACTTTACTCCACTTTGGCGGAAGCATTACTGTTGTCAGCCTTTAACCTTCAGCCCTAAATTAGGAAGGTGACTTTTGCCATCCTTTATCTTCAATAGTTGGACACTGAAAGCATATCTGTGCTTATAGATAAGATAAACATCTATAAGGTGTTTATAGAGGTGTAATAGAGCTTGTAATCATGGTTTTATAAAGAATGTGACTGTGCTAGTAGGAGAAGGATGTTGCTGGTCATGGTTGCATGTCTATGAAAGAAGCCTAAACATGAAACTAAGGAACGGAGAAACTGAAAATGTCAAGGATTTTTAATCTGTGTGTTTAAACCTTCTCATCCATGCCTCTTCCATGTATCTTCAGAGAGTTTTGTAGTGCATTACCCAGTACCTTAACATAGCTGATACAGCCCATAAATGCATAAAGACGTACAGAAGGCACAAGTGAACATTTTAAGACTATGAAGTCAAGTACCCAAAGACAGAAGAAAATCATTCTTCCTATGCTTGTGTCTTGTGGTACAGTTTTTAAACATGTTTACATGCCATTTCTTTTCCCATTGGAATCCTATCTCCTCATCACAGAATGGCTTCTTAATGAGCAGCTTCTCCACAGTAGGTGTATTCCTCATTGTTAAATATGAATTCTCATGTTTTATTTAACACATACTATTGAAGTTCTGTTTTGAAGAGAGATTCTTTGACATCTCTCATCTTTTCTGTGTCAGTACTTTGCTACAGTGTATAACAGATTTGCAAATAAGCATTTTCACAAAGCCTTTGTAAGATAGGGGAATCTCATTAATCTGTTTCCCAGAAGAAAAACTGAGACACAGAGATAATGTTCAGTTTTACCTACTGAGATATAACTTTGTTGCTAGTCACCCACTAATCCAGATCTGGATCTATAGTAAAGCATTAGGACTTTAAATCAGCTGCCATGGGATTTGGGAAGGGGGAAAGATAAGTAATTTTTTTTTCATGGTCTTGATCCCTGTTGGAGGCTGGAAATGGTTAGAATGTGCACCTGGACTCAGGAACTCAGGTTTTCTTCTGGTCCTGGGAATTAAGTGGTATTTTTTAAGGATAATGAAATATCTTTTCCAATATATGAACTATAATGATATGAAAAGTTTCTCTGATGACTCAGGGAATGTCTTCCAGCCTTTTACCATTTTTTCTTAGCTGGCTGCTAAGAAAAAATGCTAATATCAATTGAAAAAAACAGTTGCCCTAAAACTGATAATATGCATTTCAGTTTCAGTGATGATATGACAATACTAAAGATTCTTTTAAAATAATCCATGATGTTTTTTTTGGAGAGAGATATGAAACTTTTTCATGCTTCTTTTGAAATGTATGTTAACTGTTTTGAGACTGTGCTGCTTAAAAAAAGGTGAGCTAATTCTGAATGAAAGCAGTCATCATGATTATGACAATATCGGTTTTGTATTCTTCATCAACAGACTGGTTCCTATTAGTGAATTTCCATGCAAAATTTCATACTGCTGAATCCCAAGGCTCAAGTTCCTGGTGGTAATGAGCTCTTATTGATGAGATTTGTAGAATTGCCTTTTTATTGACTCTGGCTGATATTTTTTCAATGGTACATTTGACTGCTAAAAAACTACCACACTATATAATAGGCAGGGTGGTAATACTGCTAAAGATCATTATTTTTGAAAAAAACAGTTGTTTATATTGCACAGTGTCCTGCTTTTTATTGCTTTCTGTATAATAATGAAATATAATAATGAGATAAATAATGAATTTTTTAGGGCTAGGGGAAGAAGTAGAGTAATGATGCAGTGATTAGTGAAAGGCAGGCTGATAAAGTGGTACTTTTGCTCTGGAGCTTTTTCCCTCACCACTTGATTGTAAAAAACAAGGCATTTCTATTTCAATTTAGGATGCTGTTTAAGAAAAACTGAAACTGAATCTTTATTTTTCTTTTCTGTCATTTTTTTTTAATATTGATATTTGTGGGGCAAGGGTTGTGTGTTTCACAGTGTACTCAGGTTTTTTTGCTCTAGTTTGAATGCTTTCTTTTTGTTTTTACTTTCTTTTGACTTTGTATACACACTTCTATTTTTAAATCATTCTCTCTCCCTACCCATGAAACTTTCTTTATAACATTTCCTTATGAAGAGCACATTTCAGTAACCCTGAGAACACTCAACTGATTTTGTATTACAGTAGTAAGCTCAATATACAAAGGAACACCTGACCCCTAAGGGCTGAGTTGCTTACTTGAGATGAGCAAAAAAAGACTTCATGATAATCAAATTCTTGCCTTAGACCAGCATGAAGTTATATTCCACAGCTTTAGTGGATCTTGTAGCCTTATGATTCCACAAGAGGGAAGGCAGAGCATCCTTCTTTCCCTTACCTCCTTTTTTTCTAACAGGTTTCCAGAGAAAATAGAAAGAAGGAGAAAGAGGAGCAGAGGAATCTTCCTTTTTCAGCAAGTTATCTATTAGCAAACTACTGGATGGACTCATCTATAATGTCACACTTACTTGCCTACAATTAAGTGGGTTTAATTTAGGTCCATCAGTTTACATGGTTTTATAGTACTGTTGCCATTTCAGTGTTGTGAGGCTAAAGGATTTTGGCTCTTTAGGCTCTTGTTTATCAGTGGTTGAGATAGTTGTGGGTTAGAAATCAAGCTTACTTTAATTTCTTAATCAGACTAGCATTGAAAAACAAAGCAGGAAACAAGAAATAATACAAATGTAACTGCATTTTCATCTTTAAGAAAAGAATGGTCTAGCCCAGAAAAGCAGTATAAACTTGTCTTCCTGTGAATCCAAAGATAACTTAATGCCAGATGTTTGAAAGAAATTAATAGTTCAGGATTCCTCATTATTTCTAGTAAAGTCAAGGAAGATACTAGTTGTGCTAATGTGAAAAGTATAGCCAATGTACAGTATTTCAGTGTATAGTATATCGCTGTGTAAAAGGTAGCAAAGTGCTTCTAATCCAGAGTTCAGTTGACTTTGACATCACAAAATCACAGAGCATACATGAAGCAAGTAATAAATGAATACTTTTTTTATTTATTTGTTTATAATTCAAATACATATATTTTATCCTTTGCATTTGGCAAGTGAAAAATTGGACATGAGCCAACAGTGTCCTGGGCTGCATCTAAAGCAGCACGGCCAGCAGGGTGAGGGTGGTTAATGTTCCCCACTACTCTGCCCTTGGTAGATCCCACCTGGAGTGCTGCATCCAGCTCTGGGGTCCTCAGCACAGGAAAGATGTGGGACTCTCAGGACTGGCCTAGAGGAGGTTGGTGAAGATGAGCAGAGGGCTGGAGCACCTCTCCTATGAAGACAGACTGAGAGAGCTGGGCTGAGAGAGAGCCTGGAGAAGAGAAGGCTCTAAGGAGAATACAAAAGGAAAATAAATTATAGAAAAGACTGGAGAAATACTTGATACCAGTATTTGTAGTGATAGGACAAGGGACAAAAGTTTTAAACGGCAAAAGGGTAGATTTAGATTGGACATTGGGAAGAAATATTGGACAATGAGGGTGGTAAGACACTGGAACAAGTTGCCCAGAAAAGTTGTGAATGCTGCATCACTGGAAGTGTTCAATGCATGATTTTGAGTAACCTGATCTAGTGGCAGATGTCCCTTCCTAAGGCAAGGAGGTTGGACTAGATGATCTTTGAAGACCCCTTCCAAACCATCATCAGGACAGAGTGAGACATAATGTAATCAGCACATCCTACAGAACAATGTTTGGACATCTTATCAGGGTGTTATGAGCAAAGTACTGCTATGATGGCTTTTTTACCAGCATTTTTTTAAAAAGGCACAAAATTGGCAGCTGTCCTTAAAAAAAAAAAAAAAAAGCCTAAAACCTTTCTACAGGACGTATTCTAAATATTCTTACCTATTTAGAGCTGAGGTAGTCAAGCTCCATATCCCAAATTTCTCAGTCCAACTTTTGTGTGATTCTGCTGCAGTTTGCCAATCTTCTTGTGCAATAACCCCCAGGTGCTGCTCGTAAAAAAATAGATGGCCTAGTTAAAGAGAGTTTTAATGACCTCCTTGGCAAATAACACTAGACAATAATATCACATTTACCTCTCAGAATGTAAACTGATTTTTGATGAGACATTTAATTACTTCCCTCGTTATATTAACTTTAGGTAAAATAGTAGAATATAATTTTTTAAATAGGAGGAACTGGTATATTAAATATATTATCAGGAAATGTATGCAAATACTCTGTCCTACTGTTACCATATTTACTTCTTGAATCTTGATAACAATAGAGTCAGTTCCTATGTATAGCCAGCCATACTTTTCCAGTGCCTTCTAGAGCAGAAATCTATTTGCTGGATTGTACTTACTTCTCTCTGCATGTGATACCAGAACACCAATGTGTTACAGAGCTATTAATGTGAAATGTGGGATGTGAATTTGAATTTCCTGTTCAAAGACATCTTCTTGAGCCAAATTCTTAAATTTGATTTTATAAGTTCAGAAATTATTAGATCGTAAGAACATACATTAATAGGGAGGAACTAACCCTCTACCTGCCTGTGTATCCAAAGGAATAGTGCTGTTCTCATAATTTGTGGCTCTCAAGATATTTGTATTTTTTTTTTCCTAAATTCTGAATATCATCTAGAGAAGACAGAGTAGAGTCTACATCATTAGTGGAAAAGTCCCTTAAGACAATTTTCATAGGTTTGCTTTCTTATTGGTAGTAACAGTATCTTATAGAGACTCATTATCCAGTAACATGTTTTGGAGATGGTGATTTCACAGTAGGCTTTGACTGTCTAGTGGCACTTAGGCACAAAAGTTAGCGAAGTAGGTGAATTAACAAGTGTGCATGATGGTCCTCATGTTAAGGAGAAAAAAAAGTATATTGGGAGTAAGTAAACACAAACCTACTTTTGTGTTAGATTAGATATGCACAATTAAGATCAGAAAACCAGGAAATTAAATTTATTGAGATTTCATGATTAATATAATTCAGTCTTGATAAAACTCCTCTTAACTATATGGCATGGAATTTATAGCAAGTGTTTAAAAACCTGCTTCCAAATTCAGCAAAGATTAAAAAAATTTGGCTGCTGAAAAACAATAAATGCTTATGCTCTAATATCAGCCAATTTTTCACGGTTTGAATTTTACTTAATAAGCTATAAAATCGAAACAAACAACTGGCAAATACTTTGAAGTTTTTAAAGAAGTGTAGAGGATTAAAATGAGGGGTTAAATTTTTTTCCCTCCTTTACATTCTTCATAATTCTTCCTACAGTAATCTGACAAAATGTTGTCATTAAGCATTTGGTTCTAGGACCATATACATATTCAGTTTAAAACTTAGTCTGACATTAATAAATGTTTAAACCTTTGAAGACATAGGCAAGAGTTTCTTTTATCACTCCCTATTTATGCCATCAATCACAATCGGCATATATTGGAATGATTGGAACTTCAAATACCTGAAGCCTTAAATTCTCCTGGCAGTGTAATGCAAAATTGAATAGTATCCCTCAGCTGTCACTACAGTTTGCCAAGGTCACACCTAAAGAAATCCCTTTCATAATTTGGAAGAAAACATGGGAGACCTCAAAGTGAGAATGAGACAATGTCTTTTTCATTATTCATCTTAGTTATATGTGTGAAATGACATCTTAGATATGTGCAGAATGAAGGTGCAAATTTACCCAAAAAGTTGTCACAGCTGTCATGAAAAATGCAAATGCAGTGGACCCTCCTAAAATTGCATGACCATTTCTCATATTTTAGCATTTTAAGCAGGCTAAAAAATCAAGATTTACGTTACAAATACATAGACTTACGTTCAACAGATGTAAGGTCTAAAAGTGAATTTCACGCAATGCATTTATTAGCCAATTTGAATATTAATAAGGAAATAACCACTGATTAGTTATACTTTTTGACCTGTAATAATCCATCATTAGTGCTGCAATTAGGGAAGCTTTTCCATCCTGCATTTTCTCTATTGCTGCTATACTTACAAGTCTTCAGAATTCTTAACTCTGTGCTTTATTATGCATATGTATTTATACATATCTAAAGTATCATTCCAACTTTCATATTTAAAAAATAACTTGAACCTATATACATAAGAAAAATAAGAGATGTGGTACTCATCTCTAGGAAAAACCTTATGCATAAATCAAAATTTGGTTGATTATTCAAAGCTGCTAAGTAGTGTGCGTACCTAATCTGCTGTGCACTGTGCTGAAAATTTATCCTGAGGCTCTGAAAGACACATTCTACTTATAAAACAGTATAAACATTCACAAGTGAATTGCAAGTTTACAGCTACATGGCAATCCAAATCCAGACAAAAAGCAAGTTCACACTGATAGCTTAGCTGACTCCACACCAAAATTGCCTTGTTTTCTGTTGAAAAGGCTGCCCTTTTCTGAGCACTTCTGCTTATTTACTTGTCCCATGTTGAAATCTGAAAGGCAGGGAACTCTCAGAACTTTGAGCCTGTAAACCAAAGCTTAGAATTAAACGGGATTTGATTTGAGGCCTTGGAAAAGGCTTCCAAACTTAGGTGCTAGAAGTGAGAATGTGGATTTGTAGTTTAAAGCAGAGACACATTAAGCTAAGTAGAGGAAAGTTTAGAGTTTAAGATATAGAAAAAATAAAAGTAGTTAGAAAGGTAACCAGAAGTTTTAGAGTCTAGTACTGTAGGTTTTTGTGTCATAACATGATTGGCTAAGAAAGCTTACACTGTAGCATGAGTCCATATGATGAAATATTTAAAGATTGGGTCAAAAGCATAAATATCCTTGTTGGCGGTGTTTTATTGGTTAATAAATCCTTAAAAGATTTTGTAACTAGAGGTCTTGTGACCTTCTGAGCCATGTGTTAAGATGTGAGCTGAACTCAGCCTTCCTGCCTATGTAGAAGATAGGAAAAATAAATTGCATCAACTAAAGCAACTCTGAGGTCCTGTCTCTAATTCATTCAAAATTCCTGCAGTCCCACTCTGAGTCTAGAGGAATCTAACAGAGAACTGTTATTTTACAGGCTAACTGGACCTAAAAACTTCTTATCTGATTTCTAGTGGTAGGTAGTTATATCTGGGGCAATTGCCTTACCTTACTTCACTTTGAAAAGAATTCAGATTTTTGGGGGCCAAATTCTTAGGTTAGGTGAGCTGCATATGAAAATCCATACTTTTTGCTTTGTTTACTGTATGTAAATCCCACTCTCAATGTATCTGTAGCATAGACAGCTGAAGCTGTGTTGGGCTTGCTCTAGACCTCCAGTGGAGGATTCATCAATCCTACCATGTTTAAAATTGCCAACAGTAGCAGGTCTGAACTGTCTTTTGAGCTGGAAAAAGACTGTTGGCATAACAGAAGAGACTAGAAACCTACTTCAGATCATCTCTACTGTGGTCTCTGACTGAATGCCCATCAGTAGTGTGAGTGCCTTAGGTGCATTCCCAGAATTCATCCTTGAAATTAGACTTTGAAAGAAATCCAGGTCACAAAATCCAAGAGGGCTTTTCTGTGGAAACATAAATATGTTAACTGTCCATGATTGGATTTACTGTAAATATGCATTCCTGTTACAAATTAAAACACTAATATAGATCTGTTTTTTCAGAACCAGATGCTACTTTTTGGCAGAATTTCCTGTTGACATTGAAGATTTCACTAACCCATCATAGCAGAAACTTAGCACATTTGAGACTCCAGCTATGTACTTTTGGAGAAGATTTCATTGTAGGGATTGTTTCCATGGTGTAACTTTAGAAATAGTAGCACAGTAGTAGCAATTCAGGGCTTTGTACTGAATATTCACTCTACTTTCTTTCTGCAGGAAGAACCTTATAGTTTTTGTAATTAGTTATGCATCTATTTTCTGTTCCAATCAAAGAGTCATACTACCTAGTATTCACTCTCACCTTTGAGGTTCATATGCTAATGTCCTCCTTATGAGAATCACTTGTCTCCGAGGGTGGATGTGTTCTGTTGACTGGCTGGATAATGTGCCATAGCACATTCTAATGCTTTGTCCCAGAATTTCCACTCTACGGTGGTTGTGTTGTAGCTCTGAATGTTATACAAGTTGTGTGCAGAGTTTATGTACTGTTCATCATGTGTGCAGCCACTTCCTGTGTTGCTGTCAATGGTTTTATTATTTTCCATCATTACCTCAAGTGTTGCACTCAATGACTAGGTCTGAAAGTGATAATTACTTCCCCACTGCAGAGACAAACTGATTTACATATTTATCAAAGAGAAACTGGATGGCTCTGAGCATACTATGGGAACATTTGAATATTTATAACCTGAAATGTACAAAAGCTAAAATTAAGATAGGGATGTCTTGATCTTAGTTATAAGTTTGTTTTAATACAAAGGTTTTAGTTGGTGGATTTTGTAATCAGATCAGTGCATTAGAGTGAAGTATCTTTTCTTCATCACAGAAAATCAACATAGAGATTAAAATGATTGTTAGCTTGTGAATGATGGTATGCAGAAGCTGCAACATTAAGTTTTCATGAGGTGAAAATCTTAGCCTTTGAGCCCTGAAGAAATGATTAACTGTAACAAAACCTTAAACTGCTGTAGCAGGAAGGGGCTCCCAAGAGGATTACTATGTAGTAAACCTATGGGTATATAGTTGAAAGGCATCAATATACTTTCTGGGAGAAATGTGGGTTTCCAGATACTTATGCGTGTAGCATTAATTTTTAGGATTTTATGCATTTATTCAAAGGCTTGCACTCACAGAGGTGAATGCCTGGAGCTGACTTCAAGTTGTGATTCTGGTTAATGATGCTATTCAAAACCAAACATGAGCAGCGGTAGCAAATTCTGAACAGCAAATAAAAACAATAAAACCCCAACACAATCAAATTGCCTCTTCTAGGCAGTGATGTGATGGCTTATTTTCCCAGATCTATTAGAATCTTTGTTGAATAATTGTCTCAAGCTTGCTATAGGGTTTTGGATACAAGAGAGGCATGTGAAAGTTTGCTGGAGTTGGAAAATAGTGTTACATTAGTAGGAATTTCCTTTACTGTCAACTGTCTTTTTGTGAGACAGATCCTTAACCCTCTTTCTGAAACATATTTTTTCTTTGAATCAGGCAAACTGTTTTCAAGCTTTCTTCACAAGTAGAGAGACTATTTTTTCTAATGCCTAGATTACACAGAGGTATTCTATTTTCTCTAACTTCTTATTCACAATTTCAGCAATACTCTAAATTATTTTGAATCAATACACATAATATTTCTTTCCCATTAACCTGAAATGACAGTAAACTAATTTTTGAATAAAATGCATTTTTTCATATGCTTGCTTGACTAAACCTTTGAACACTTTTCCAAATCACTAACACGTTTGTAAACCCATTATTGTTTTTCAGTGTTTGTACCTTGTTTATAAATGAACAGTCATTTTTTATAAACCCTATCTTTTCATGTAGATGCATGCAGTAGGAGCTTTACATGAGTCAAAACTCAGTAATTACGATCATCATTAGCAAGGCTGGTTCAGCTACCATTCAGGCTGTGCTGGAGAAGTTGAAAAGCAGCATGGCACTGTGTTTCCTTCCAAAGAACAGAGTCAATTGCTCTTTCTCACTTTCACATGGCTATCACTCTGCTGAAATTGGCATTTTCACATTCAGAATAACACAATTCTTTATAATTTACACAGCTTGAAGCAAGAATGGAGAGCAGAATACAGAGAGCACTCCTCAGTATCTTTCACAAGAAGCTTCATTTAAATTTTGGAATACTGATGTACTAATTAAAACAAGTAACATCTTAATGCAGTCCTCAATCTGTTTTGTATCTTATAAATATATAAATGGAAGAAAAATGTCCAATGATCTAATGCCTTTGTCTGCTACAATGTTAGTCACCTACATTGCAGAATACATTCCTATAATGGCAGTGGTAGGAGTAGCTTGATCTGAAATTCTAGTTGCTAAATAGCTGCAAAAATTATGGAGCTCCATCAGCTAGATTGATTTTGATATTCAGAAATGTTTCTTTCCAAATATATTCTGTTTAAATCAGAAAAAAATTAACTGGTACCATCCGCATAGATCAGTAGAACAGTTAATTTTTCAGAACATGGCTTTCAAGCAAGGTATTTGAATTAAACACTTTCCATTTTTATTGATAATTTCCTACTCTGAGGATAGTAAGCTACAGTTGCTTGAACAAAGCCATGGTTTTCCCAATGTTTTGACCTATTCATCCTACTGTTTCATATTCTGTATAAACCCTTGACATCCAAACATTCTGTTGAAATTTTTATTACTTTCTGAAGCCTGAAATGAAACTCACGTGGGACACTAAGCCAGATGAAGCCCCATTCTTCTAATTCAAAAGCACATGATGTACAACATACTTCCAATCATATTTTATTGGTGAAGCAATACAATTTTGCCATCATCTCTTACACAGACATCATTTATTGGTTCACCACAATCACTAAAGTGTGTTGCTCATGGAGTTGCAGCTCTAGTGCTATTGGTACAATTCATTTTACTGTCTTTGATGTCTAATATGAAAGTATTTTCTTTTCAATTATTTGCCTGTCTTCTCTTGTTTAGTCAACAGGTAGAAAAGGTCTTTTTACAGCTGTGGTTCACCTCTTCCAAGGCAGCTAAAATAACTGCCCTTGCTTGGGAATATTTATACATCAAATTTAACTTAATTCTAAAGTCTTTGAAATATACAGAAATAGTGAGAGTGAAGGAGTTAAAACTACAAAAAAAAAGCTTCATCATATTGAACATGAAAGATAACTATCCACAGACATTCACAATGCAGTCTTTACATTTTTCTGCACTGGTTACCATCTAGAAATACTGGTAAGTGAATGTATTTCTTTTGTTAATGGGAGTCACATCATTCAAATGCACTTAAATGTGGCTTATCTCCTGCTAGCACACACTTTGCTGTTTATTTACAGTTTTCATTCTAGTAGGTGCCAGTGTTCAAGATCAAAATAGAAATGGAAGGTTTGCTTATGAGTGTGTTATGACTGCCATATTCTTACAATACTGTTTTTGAATTACCACTATTAGTCCATCTGTACTGAAAAATGTTGCTGCTAAGATAAATTGTCATTTTAGCATTCATTAATTAAACCTAATGTAGGCAATCCCCTGTGTTTCAAAATCCTTTTGAAGGAAATGGAAGTTTTGCCATTGAGTTTAACAATGGATGAGAATTTCCATGCATTTTATATGGCTGGGTTTTTTTCTAAAATGGGGTGCATTTGAGTGTCAGAATTTAATATTTTCTCTCAGAGCAAGCAAAGTTACTCAACCTTGTTAAAAAAGTCATTATAATGTCTTACATTTAATTTTATTATTAATTTTTAGGTTTAATTATCTATGATAGTGAGACAATTTTCATTGTTTCTCATATCTTCTCAAATCTGTTGGGAAATCAAAGTGGCCATTATTGAATGATATCCAATGCCTTTGATCACCAGAGATCATTAATTGTTATATACTGAGTGGCATTCTCATTTTATTTTCATTTTGTTTTATATACAAGATTAATTTGAAAGTTCAATTTCATAATGAATATGATGTATGTAAAAAAATACTGTTGTGCACATCGCTGCACATATATTTCTTTGCACAATACTATTTATTATTATTGTCATTGTATCATAAAATCATAGCTTGATGTAGGTTGGGAGGGAGCTCTGGAGGTCACGTGGCTGAACACCTACATATAATATACTAATTTATCTTTGTACTCTACGTTTTTATCATCATTGACGCATTTCCAAGAGATAATGTAATCACGTAGCAAGGACATTCTCCAAACAATTTCAGAAGGCAGTGGGAAATTGCCTCTTTCTTTTCTGGCACCAAGTCCGCCTCATGCAGCAAGCGCATGGCTTGTCAGATGGATCTGCATGATTTTCCCTCAACCCACCAACTTTAAATGTCAGCCTTTGTAACAGATTTTCTCAGCTCTGTTGGGAAATTTCAACTCCCACGAGGCTTCAAAATTTACATAAACAAATTCTCCTACTCTTACATTTCTTCTTTGCTCCTACTTTACAAACAAGACCAACAGGTATCTACTTAAATTTAGCAGCTGATGTTCCTTTATTCATGATCCAGTCATTTGAAAAATTAAGACAGTCAACCTTTTTAAAAAGACGTTTTTAGAATGCTATAACATTAAGAGACAACTAGAAATAGTATCAATAAAGTAAGGTAATTACTCCTTACCCAGAAAAATAGCATAGCAACAGAAACAGTGATCTGAAAACCATTTAGAAGGCTCTGTATTTCAAAGTTCTTATCTCATCCTCTTTTACACAATAATTGGGCATCAGATGATGAATTAATTCTCAGTGGTAAGGTTAGCAAATCAAAATTAACATTCAATTTGGACCATTCTTGGATGCTTAAGTAAAAGAATAAAGATAAAATGGTTGTGAAGACACAATAATCTTTATATGTTCTAAGATCCCTAAAGGACAGGTTCATTGTCAGGCTGATGTGAAGAATTATGTTCTTAAGCTTTGGTCATTTTCCAGGTCCAATAATTTTGGATTCCTAATCAGTATAAAATTCACTGGAGCAAATTACAAAGAGCAGCTTCATGCTCATTCATACAGAAACACACTTCAAAGATTTCAGTCTAAATAGGTTCCAATGTAATTTATGTAACTGCAAGGCCCTCCACAGTGCCAAAGTAGTGTGAGGAGCCCTTTGTGAAAATGAAACATGAGCCCATGGTGCCTAAGACGTACAAGACACATCTCTGGATACTTCTTTTAAATGTGTGCACCTGGGTGTGTTTATTAGCTTGTACATTTTGAGTTTAATTGATTAGTTTGATTTAGTTTTTCCATATGATGATATATATTAAGGCCTAATTATTAGGTTTGGTAGTGAAACCACACATACTTCAAAGGTGCTACATACATTCTCTTACTTTTTTTTTTTTTTTGTCTTACTCTAACACTCACGCTGAGATTTTTGCCATGCTGCCTCTATAGGTTGCTAGGCAGCAAGGCTTTACCCCCAGACTGTGAGATCTACTCTGCATGCTGAGACTCTTTCCTCAGTGTCTTAACTGAATATCCTCAGTGGCTGGAATCTTCTTGCTAAGGGGTTTCCTTGATTGAGACAAACTGCTACCGAAAGTCACTTGCTCTCTGTGGATTAGCCCTTTTCTCTGATGTGCCCAAATCCTCTCATACTGTACTTCAAGAAAACCTGCAGCAACTGAGTCATGATCTCTATTGCTATAAGCCCTGTGTGGTTGTGCCCTACTCTGTGCTGCATGTGCCAATTGCTGTGTGTAAGAGAGTTTATGTGAAAAGCGGTCTCAAAAAAGCATAAGAACACAAATATATGTGCCAAGGCTAATGAAAAAGTCATTAAAAGTCATTTAGCATCCAGAGGAGGGCAACAAGGCTGGTGAAGGGCTTGAAGCACAAGCCCTGTGAGGAACAACTGAGGGAGCTGGGGTTGTTTGGCCTGGAGAAAAGGAGACTCAGGGGTGACCTTATCACTCTCTACAACTCCCTGAAAGGTGGCTGTGCTCAGGTGGGGGTTGGTCTCTTTCTCCAGGCAGCAACTGACAGAACCAGAGGACACAGTGTTAAGATGCACCAGGGCAAGTTTAGGTTAGACATCAGAAAAAAATTCTTCACTGAAGGAGTGATTGGGCACTGGAATGGCCTGCCCAGGGAGATGGTGGAGTCACATCCTTGAACGTGTTTAAAAAAAAGACTGGACGTGGTACTCAGTGCCATGGTTCAGTTGATGAGGAAGTGTTAGGTTAGGTCATTGGTTGGACTTGATGATCTCAAAGGTCTTTTCCAACCTAGTTCATTCTGTGATTCTTAAAGCTGTCCTTTGTTTCTTTTTTTCCTTTTTGTTTTTTCTCACCTAGGACAAGTTCTGGATGTGCTGGAGAAATATAATCTGAGTGACAAATGTCTTGTGTACTTTACATCTGACCAAGGGGCTCATGTTGAAGAAATCTCTGGTGCTGGAGAAGTCCATGGAGGATACAATGGCATATATAAAGGTGAATATTCTCTGACTGTTCTTGAAAAATGCAAGAAAAAGCATCTCCTTGGGTTTGCACCAAAACTGTACTATGTGGCCAAGGTCAAAATCTTTGATCTAATCAAAATAAAGTAAGAATGTTTGTTTTAATTGTTTTTAATGAAATTCAATTAGTCTTCTTGTCTCTTTATGAGAAATTAATTTCTTTTCACTAGGTAGAGCCGGTGTAATTCATTTTCTACTCATATTTCAGGGGTCAAGATCAAAGAAATCTAGCAATTTTTGGAAAGTCATTCACCCAACTTGAAACTTTTAGTTGTAGAGATAACAAAGTAAATTGTCCTTAGGTCTCTATTTTTTTTTTTAATATATATATAGTATCACAGAACTACAAAATCTCATAGTAATTGAGCCTGGAAGGCATCTCCCAAGGTCTGCAGTCCCAGCCCCTGCAAAGCAGGGTCAGCTATAGCATGTTGCTCAGGATTGTAGCCAGTCAAGTTATGAAAATCTCCAGTGATGGAAACTTCATAGACTTCTTGAGCAACCTTCTCTAGTGTTTGATCACACTCACCATAGAAAAACCTTTTTCTTATGTTTAAATGGAGTTTTCTGTGGTTTAGTTTGTGCCCATTGCCTCTTATCCTGTCAGTGGCCCCTACTGAAAAGAGTGTAGCTCTGTTCTCTTTACTCAGATAAATCCATGTAATCCCTACAGATGGATAAGATCCTGGTAAGCATTTTATTCTCCAGGATGAACATCTCCCTCAGCCTCTCCTCATTTACTGAATGCTCCAATTGCTTAATCATTCATCACCTTCCTTTGAGGTCATTCCAGTATGCCCATACTTGGACACAGTGCTCCAGGTATGTCTCACCCGTGCTGAGCAGAGAACAGGACTTGCTGGAAGCATTCTTCCTAATCCAGCTCAGAGTGAAGTTGTCCTTCCTTGCCAGGCTCATGTTCAGCTGGTTGCTCATTAGAACCCTCCAGTCTCTCTCTGCAGAGCTGCTTTCCAGCCAGTTACTCCCCAGCCTTTGCATTGCTAGAGGTTACTGCTGTGAAGATTCAGGACTTGGTATTTCCTTTGCTGACCTTAATGGGGTTCCTTATGGCCCATTATAGCCTACCAAGTTCCCTTTGGATGGTAACACAATCTTCCACTCTTGCCAGATTTATATCACATGCAAAACTTCAAAAAGGAAAAAAATTCAGGCATATAGAGTAAGCAATAATCATACAGAGAGGTTTTCAAGCCAGAGGACCCCACAGTTTTTAGTCAGTAGGTATCTGTCTCAGAAATGACCCTTATATTTTAAGAGACCTTCAAAGGAAATGCTACACAAGAAAAACAAAGAATTCCAAAGTGATGAGGTCTGTCTATCAGATGGGTCCCCTTGGGCTAACACCAGAGTGAAATGTATCTTGAACATTAGCACATAGGCCTTGCATAGTGATTTAAGTAATTAAAGAACCATATGGTTACATATCTGTAGCCGTAGGCAGAGCCTGAGGTGTTTTAGAAGCTCTAAAAAATATTTGCCTTCTAGCATGCCAGACACAAGGTACATGATAAATGATAAGCAATGAAAACAACGCTTGGCAGTATGTCTTCTTGAAGAACTTTGATTAAATGGAGTCTTTCTCTCAAGTCTTGCAGAATTTTGTATTCATACTTACAGTGCAGAGAAAAATTTGAAATAGATCTTATGTGGATTAAGAAAAAAATCTGATTGATAGGTTTAGTTGGGTCGTAATGAGGCTTCTTTAAAAAAGAAAGGAAAAATTGTGTGGTTTGCAGTTAACACCTGTGCTGTGCTGACAAATGGGTTAGAAAATAATCACAATGTAAGAAACCAAATTATTATTTGATGAGAGGCATTCTTAATAAAATAAAAAAAAAATTAAAAGACCCATACAACTAGTTGAATATACTTTTAACATTTTTAAATATTCTGCTTTACATTCCAGTCTCTCCATCTCAAAATCAGTCCTTAGTTTAACAGGTATATTATGCATCATTTTCAAAAGGACTGAAGTAGAAATGATCAATTAATTGCATAACTAGCAATTTTCATACATAGGAATTTATTAATATTAAAAGTCATGTGTGATGAAAAGTGTCTGTACATCTCTGGCAGAGTCAATGAGAAACAGACCTGTGAAGCCCCAAGACTCAGGCAGTGATATAGCAATGTGCCTAAAAAAGCAAAAGGGCAATCTTTATGCTGTTTGCGCTTATGTGTCCACACACCAGAAATTTGCTTCCTTTGGTGTGTAATTTAAAAACCTGTGAGACACACACATCCTTTCTCCCTCCCTGTCTCTGCTAGTCAATCTCCACTACTTATCTTTTTGTTTCTGAGTGTTGTATGAATGCAAATATGAATCAAGCCACTTAACCCTCTTGTCAGAGCTGGAGCAGTATGCTCAGCAATAGTTGGTTCTGCCCTAAAATCAAAAGCTCTCAACTGATCTCCACAATTCTAACTCACTAATTTCTCTTGATACCTAGCCAAATAAGCACCAATAATAAAATTTAAGAAGGGTTTGGAGAGTTAAGCTAGTGCTGCAAAACTCGGTGCAAAAAGGGGAAATTGCTGTTTGAAGGTTTTATTACTCTGGATCCTAACTACAGAACAATCCACCATAAATTTGGATAGTTAGGAAGCAGAGCTAACCAACTGCTGTCGTACACAGTCTGGTTTATTTCTGCAGTATTCCTTTTCAGAAGACATTATATAGTAATACTGAAGTGATGGATCAAAGTCTCTTTCTAGTGGCCTTTTTCTGACGGTTATCAGGGTCTGTGTAATAAATAAAATCCCTGAGATGATCCTAATTGTAGACAGTATGACCTTGGTTGAAGATGTGAATTCTGACAATTTAGATTCTACAAAGATTCTTAACATTAATTATATAAATTTTTATCTTGTAAAAATGAATTTCCACTTTAAGTCTTCCTAAAATCTGAGCATAGCCTCTATCACTTGTCCATGAGAACACAGTGCTTTCATTTACTATTTTGCAATGGGACAGTTGCAAATTTCATGGAACATCTTGAAGTTTAATAACATTTCCTCACTGATATGGCATAAACAAGGGAAAAGTTTGAAATTTTCCCTAGTTTAGATTTGTTTTGTATACTTTTAAAATGGCTCTCTGCAGAGGCAAAATTCAGAAGATAATTGTCTCTTCCATCTCTCTTATGATTTTTAACTGATGAGTTTTTATTTGTCCCTAATTTCTTGTTATTTTCCTGTGTGAATTACTTCCCTTTCAAAACTGAAGTAAATATAAAATAATATAAATAATATAAATACTAAAATAATATAAAGTAATACAAATACTAAAATAGTAAGGGGCTTGACACAGCGTAGCATCAAGGTACCTTACTATTGTTTTTTGGGCATTTTTGCAAAGGGTCACAGGCTGTTTGTTTTCTCTTTTTGTTTCCTGACCATTAGTTGGATTTTGGTTCATGACAATCCTTAACTCATAATTAATGTTCCAAAGACCTTTTCCTGAAGGTCTTTGTCAAAGATCTTTCAAAGGTTTAAATCTAGATACAGATTCTAAAACAGAAAATAGTGGCTATTTTAATAAGAATTTCTTCACAACAACTGAAGGCCTTCTTACCTGAGTTCATGAAGTACTCCTGAGATTTGTACAAGATATTATTAATATTTTAATTAAAAATATTAAAAATTTAAATACATTATTATTAACAATTTTATGTTGAAATATGAAAAGTCATAGGCGTAACTGAAGTATCTTCTTAAAACTTTCTATGTAATTTTTCCAGCTTTTTTTTTCAGTTCTGTAACATTTGTCTGTTGAAAGTGTAGAAAATTAAGGTATTGCTTGTGTATATGATTTCCAGGATACCTGCACTGACTTCTTCTTAGGTGTTTTTCACTAGCCTCACTGAAGCATGTCCATTTGACCTAGTCACCATAGCTTTCCTTTAGGAGCAGAAATAAGGTTTGCTTTTCCAAATACTTTGGATTTCTACTTTCAACTAAGATGAGTAGAATAAATAAAGGAATAGAATTTTCTCTGTATCAACAATATATGTAAGATGACTGATTTAAAGGAAAACATTATATTCTTCTTTGGTACCCTGAGATTTTGAATCTAAATGTTTTGTGGTAATTTCTATTTAGTTTCTTAGTGAGTAATTTCTTGAATTAGCCTCAGTGTGCTATTTATATATATATATATATATATATATAAAATTTATATCAGTACACAATTAATGCAATCAAAAATTTTCTCTACACTTGTTGACATCTGTCCCACTTTGTCACATCCGGGATTTTCTGTTCAATCTCCTTACATCTTACTGTCTTTTGGATATGTACATTTTGCCTGTACCTCAGACCTGCGTTAGAAACAGTTTTTATTTGTACTTATGAAGCGCTGAGCACAATACGGACACTTGGCGACTGCCGTGCTGCCAGAGTGGGTCATGAGTTCTGCTCCTAATGGAAGTGGAGCCAAACACTGATAAAGTCAAACTGTTTGAACAACATTAATTTCAAGTGCTTTGCACCTTAGAAATAGGTATCATCATAGTTACTTGTTAATATCCATAAAAAATAATAATTAATGTTTCCTAAGGACTTAGACCCTGATTTTTTTTTTTTTTGAACCTACTACATATCTGTGAGACTAAACCAAGAAATAAACACCCTTTTTTATTTTTTAATTTATGATGGTAAAACAAGTTTATCTAATTCAGGGATAAGTTAGTTCATCAGGGTTTCTTGAAACTGTTAGTAAACATTTTCCTTCCTGTAAGCCACAGAGAAATCAAGCTAACCATTACTATGACCCCAGAAATCATGCTATGGCATATCTAGTGATATTTGTTGGAGTTTACTTTTGACTTGAAAGAAACCAGTAGTTGACTTTTTTTTTTTCAAATTTACTGTATTTTTATATTCTCTCTGAAGTGATCCTGATTTTTAAATAATCAACCCGTCTTGTAATTTTGACTGAAAGAAAAAGTATCCTCAGAGATCATTTCATTTGATTCAAAGAAATGTTAGATGAGAAATGTCCAAATGAGCCATGTCTATTCCATTCACCTGTACAAGAATAGCTCAGATTAACATAAATAAAATTCACAAAAACAGTACATGAAACAAGTTAAAAATCAGTAAAATAAAGAGTAAACGTGTCATTGAAAATAAATTGTTTTTCAACCATTTTATAAAGTAAGCGATAGTAACCAGTCTTGGTTGTTGATATTTGTGGCATTAAGTCCAGTATAGATGGGTAGAATAATTAATGTTGTGTTTCTCTATCATCCAAGAGACTAAATGGGGTTTGAAAGCTTTGTTTTTAGAAGAATATATGAAGGGAAGGTTAGTATGGTTATAATCCAGGTGATTTAAGAAAGTAATTTAAAATAGTTTTCATCATTCATCATTCACAATGTTAATAGTGATTTACTGCAGATTTTCCCTTTATATATCATCCTTTGTGAAAGCCAGAGTAAGGTAATAGCAGTCAATTTAAACCAGAGGGGGGGAAAAAACGGTATATTCTTTTAGCTAAGATTTGAAATGAGGTTAAAATGGAAATTTGACATCATGTTGTGGATGACTGCAGAGAGTTATATCTGTATTTTGCCTGCTCTTGCAGATTTTTCAGGAAAGGTGAATATAGGCTATTGTTCAATATAACACTGAGAGGTGCAACTACTCAGAAAGTGTAGATAGCTAGCAGGAAAATACAGCCTCATGTGTTTTGTGCTGTTTTGAAAACATTATTAGAAGACTTTAATAGAACAAAAATAACAAAAAGGTAGGTTGCCTAGAGTTTGCAAGGCATACAGGCTACTGGGTTGCTGTCTTTTCTCTGTTTCTGTGTTGTCAAGTCTGAGGAAAATACAAAACTAATGACCCAGGTCCTTAAATATCATGAGAGTTTGTTCCAAAATAATTATATTTTCTGGATTTTTTAAAAAAAAATATTAGCCATTTAGATGTTTGCTACATGTCTCAAGCATCAGTAATAAAACATTGATTTTTTTTTTTCTTTAAGGAAAAAAGAATGCAGATATCTTGAACAAAGTTTAACAGCTAGAGTTTTAAAGATGATAAATGTCCAGGGATTTGTAATCGTGTAATGGCATTAAGCACCTGCAGTCACTAAGCACAATTTTAATAAAAATGAACACCACGTAAGCAGAGATAATAGAAGACAGTCTTCTGCAATGACCTGTCATTCCTGCCCTGATTCCCTGCTATTCCCAGTCTCCAGAGATGCAAAAAAATTATGCTCCAATTAGCCTTTTGAAAGGAAAACAGCAGTCACTTCTTCATAGACGTAAGTAAGGAGAAAGCCCTGCTGTGGAATCCACTTTGCTTTTTCTACCTTACAGCAGGGCATCAGAGTTTTTGGAGCGTTCTTTTGTACTTGGGTAATGTGCAATTTTTCTCTCCTTTTCTACTGATTCAAGAAAATTATACTGTGAACCTAAGAGCTGTGAAAGTGACCCAATATCTAGGTTTTAAGAGTTGCAACATGTGTGAGAATCAGATTTACCACTTACTTTGAAATTTCTCTGTCTTCAGATTACACAGGGGACAACAGTATAACAAGACTTTATTTAAACATCCAGTCTAGCTAGCACTCTTACTAGGTTGAGACAGGCATACAGAAATAAAAGGAACATCATACCTAAAGCTACCTAAGGTATAGATAAACTCTTAGTGTTGTCTGTCTGTTGGTACTGTTCAGCCATAAAGCTGCTGGTATGTGTACACAGAATTAGGCTCATGAGCTAAATCACGTCCCAGTGTAGCTGTTCACTAAAAGTATGTTAATTTGAGGATATCTGTAATTTTATGGCCTTATGCTTGTATATTTATTTGGATTAAACAAATCCCACTCAGCAGGATTTTCTATGCATCATAGCTCAGTCAGGTGATTAATCTTTCCTTCTGTGTAACACCTAATTCCCACCAAACTTTGAAAAACTTAATGACTGTTGAACAGGGCTATGGACACAGCCTATTGACATCTACACTGATCTTGACCCAACAACATTAACAACTGATCAGCATACTTTTGGGTGAACACTTTCTTCTGGTGACAGGTGTTCTCCATCTCACCAAATAACACTTTATGAACTTAAATCTACATTTTCTTTAGAGTTGTGTTTTGAAAATAATATTTTACTAGAATATAAACAAAAATAGGACATGCATCTCATTCTCGAGTTTTAGAATAGATAGCCACACACTTCATCATGAGAATGGAATTACATTTAACTCAGCGATGACAGTAAACTTTTAAGAGTGTTCTGGAAGACAGATAATCTTGTTGAAATCTGATCTTTAGACCGTTAAAAAAAAAAACCTTTAGCAAATATTGTTGCTTGACATAAGGCTGAATATTAAAAAGCCTAACTTTTCTGAGGTCAGACTGGATGTGTCCCTGACTATTCAATATTTTGAACTCTGATAAAGCCCATGAAAAAAATAAAGCAAAAATCTGATATAACAAAGAATCATTACCTAATTGTCTTTCAGGCACAAGAAAATAAAAAAGTAAACTTATAGAAAAAAATTATACAAAATTATACAAAAAAAGAGTTGTCTGACGTGAGGTTACTACTTACCTTTACAAACAGTTAAAATCCTGTAGAAAACCAGGTGGATTCTGAACCCCCTTGGCTGAAATGGAAAAGATCATCAAGAAGTCAGTAAAATAGACAGCATGTATAACAAGGCCTGGGGTCAATACCAAAGGTATTGACATCTGTGAGGTGTTTTGGGTGTTTAAGATGCTAAGGAAACAGAACTGTTGAAATACTTTGTTGTAATAAATTTTTTTTTTGGTTGGTTTTTTTGTTTGTTTGTTTTTTTAACTTGGAAAAGGAAGATACAGGAAAAAAATAGTCCTGTAGTAGTTTTGACTGAACCATAGATTGCTATTTGATTCATTTAATGGCAGAAGTCCAGCCATATATTCCTGTTTTTTCCAGATATTTTAATTATATAAAATAATCTTAATTTATTTCCAAATGGCCCTGACCATGTTTAACCATATCCAAAACCAATCTGTTTAACAGAGGTTTCTTTTTCAAGAGATATATTGATTTCAAAGGTCACCCTGAAGTGCTCTACATAGTTACAACTGTGCAGGACAGCAGTAATAGCATTTGTGATGCCTCTTCATACAGAGTCATGTCAATTGTTTATTCAGTAATGGTGATCATGCTGTCGTAGAATAAACCCATTGCCCTTCTGCAGAAGGTGTTGGGAGGACTGGGCATTGGTGGATCTTGTAGAAACAGTAAATGACTGCAAGTCACTGTTGAATGCAAGCAGGTGATAGTGCATCTGATGCAACTGTGTTTGTTTAGAACACAAAAAGTTCTTTAGAGCATCCTGAAAGTTATCATCACTGAAGTGAATTTCTTTCTAATGCATTGAATTGGAGAATTCAGTAACATAAATTAATACTTTCTTCTATATAAAGTCCTTAAGCACCATTTTTAATAAAATATAATGAACATTCTCTGGGTTCATATCTCAGACATCTAGGTATACTTTTTTGGATTTGTATCCATTATTATTATTATCTTATCCATTTTTTTGGATTCCTTTTTTTCAGTTATAGGTTCACATATCTGTGGGGCACACTATCTAGGCCAACTCCTATGTGAAAATTCCAGTGAAGTGCTTTTTAATCTCCTACAACTACTTTCTTTGGTGTAATTTAAATGCATTTTATAAGCTCTGTCTAATAACATACTAGTAAATTTACAGTCTACAGAAAATAGAAAATCTAGAAAATTAATAATAGGATAAATTTGTCTAATGGAAAGATTCTAGCTATACAGAATGTTTAATATTTGGAAATGGAACCTTATGGGGTGGCATTATCAAAGAAGAAGTTGATTTCTCAGCAAACAAAACTAAATTTTTCAGGTGGAAAATCAACAAACTGGGAAGGAGGTATTCGTGTGCCAGGTCTTCTCCGTTGGCCTGGCGTGGTACAGGCTGGTGCCCACATTGATGAGCCAACGAGTAACATGGATATATTTCCTACCATAGTTAAACTTGCAGATACACAGTTACCCTCTGACAGGTATGCTCTGTAGTCATGTCCATTCTAGAGAAAGTGTCATGAGTGTTTTATACATTCTGGTGATATCTGTTAAAATAGAAGTGAGAATGTAAGCAAGAAACTAGGCTATATTCTTGCAATATTATGTTGTCTCTTTTCATATGGACATACTGATAATGTTTTACAAAGATGTTGTATGTAAACACAGCTTAACTCACAGAACAAGCACCAAGCACCAAAAAGATAACAGAACACCATCAGAGAAATGTACTGTCAAATCAAACTTGGAATTACTTACTTAAAGCAAAAATGAATGTATCAAAAAAGGTTCTGTTCTGCATGAGTGAATTTGGTAGAAAAAGAAACTTTACGTGTAATTGACTTTAAATGTCATGAGCTTAGCCTTGACCTGCTTAATATCACAAAACATATCAAAATGCCAGCCTGGCTTTTCTGTCTGTTTTGTTTGGGTTTTTTGTTTTGTTTGGGGTTTTTTTCTCTGTACCTAGTTAGTCAAAATAATCCCAGAGAGAGTTTAGCAGCCAGATAAGAAAAGCCACTGCACTTCCACAGTTCATAAGATGCTTTCCTGACAGTACTACATCCCCAAGCTTTATCTTGTTTAAGATATACACAGTCTCAGTGGCAAGGTGTCTCTGCCTAAATGCTGTTGCTATCCAAATCCAGTAAGTGGAGAAACCTGTTTATATGCATGTGCTTTGAACACAGTGATGATTCACAAACCACTTTTGAGCACAAAGCATCAAGAATCCATATGGGGAAGCCCAGTGGTGAGCACAGTCACTCTGCTAATGATTATTCATTGTGTATTTGGGCAGGACAAGCCTAAGACATGAAAAATTAGTCAGGTTGGTCCTGAGAGATGCTCTACAAGCAGTAATTCTGTTGAACCTCAGAAGTTCTGATTGTTCTTTATGTGGCAGATCTTTTGCATTTTGTTTTCATATTGCTTGAGTGAATACTAAGTACTGATGTTTCCAGTACTTATTATGATGTTTGATCTCCTTTATAGAAATTCAAATATAGTTGTGTAACTTCCACTTGTAGGTTGCTCCACTATGATTCTTCTGTGTTAGACTGATGCCTTAAGCACTGCTTCATCTTAGATCATGGACTAGCTTGAAGTATTTTTATTCCAGCATCTGGATTGTTATAGCTCCACTGAATTCTTCCTGAGAAATAAGAAAAATTAATATAATTAATACCCTGTCACTGTGAGGGAGCAGGTTAAAAAGGAATGGATCACATGCTCCTAGTTAAAGAAGAGGAATTAGTAATTGGAAAGAAAAGTCTCATATATTCCTCTGAATCCAGAAGCTGTAGCAATGCTAGAGTACTGGAGACATTTTTCTGGAGATGCTTTTTCCCCATCAATAGGCTCTAGAAGAGAAAGTGTTCAATAGACATGCATCTGTTAATGAGCAAGCTTGCAAGACAAGAGTCTGTTACTAGAGTAAGAAAACCTGAAAAACTGAAAGTGAGAAAGACTTTCAACAGATCCCCACAGACAAGGATTCACCCAGATGGCAGTTATCAGACAAGATAACTTTCAAAATTCCAGGAAGTTTTCCTGCCCATCCTCTGAGAAAAGTACTACTCTGAATGGCTTTGTTGCATACAGTTGCTGACAAGAATTCAATCATCACACAAGACTTAAAAAAGTAAATTTAGTACCTGTCTTGCAGTAGTTACACTAACGTGGAAAATGTTTTATGTAATGGTAATGAAATGATCATGTATGTAAAGGTAATGAAAATCAACATAGACCTTTTAAAACTTCTTATAAGCTTCAAAAAAATTTATGGGATGTTGCTTAAAATGCTTGAGAAATAATTACTTGCTGATCTTTATATCAGCAAAAAGTAATTTCTATTAAGACTTACTGAAAAATTTGTAATTCATACCAGGTCAAAAATGCAGACTATAATTTCTCCCCTGCCAGCTGATGTCAGCAATTCAAAGGTTTAATTTAGGGAACCAGTTTAAAGTCTTGCTTATTTTATAACTCAGTTTTTATGTAAATTGACTGACTCCTTCAAAGCATGATGAAATTGTCCAGCAGCATTTAGAGAATTTATATATATTTATGTGTATGTGTGTGTGTGTGTAGTTTATAAATGGATATTTAAACAGTTAATTTTCAAATTTGAAGTTACCAATTCCGTCTTAAATTCTGGCATACTTAATGTGCTGCACAGAGATATTACCACTACTTCTGGGGATGCTAGCACAGAACAACAAATTCTTCTCTAGTTTTAGGGTTACTTTGGCCAGACTACTCCCAAAAATGTGAACAGGTATATGTGAAGGACTGTTTTGTAGCAATTTATTCACTTATGTCTGTTCACTTTCTCAGAAGTGAAGAAAAAAGAGTTGAGGAAACTATTCATAATGGCAAAATGTAAAATTGTTTCCTCAGGTAATGTAAAAATCAAAGGGAAGAGCACCTGAAGGTCTTTCTTCAAATTGACCAATTGGAGGTGGCCATTCAGATTTGGGTTTTTTAAGCAGCAGATGAGCAGAGTTATAATATCTTCTAGGAAAGTGAATTTTGAATTATTTTTTCTGATTTTGAAATTCTTTCTTACTCAGGATTATTGATGGACATGATCTGCTACCTTTACTTCAAGGAAAAGTGACTCGATCTAAGCATGAATTTCTGTTCCATTACTGCAATGCATATTTAAATGCAGTGCGCTGGCATCCAGGAAACAGTAAGTAAACTTGCCTGTTCACATTTTAAATATTTAATATAATTTTTATTGCAGCTTGAAAAGAACCAGGAGGAAGCCTTGGGCTATAGTAACAAAAAAGTTGTTTAAAATATCTAGCCTTTTTCCTTCTCTTTCACTTTTGTCTTTGCTGTTACATTCCTATTCACCATTTCACTGTTTGACATTATTTCCTTGTTATCTATAGTGTTAAATATGAATGCAATACTGAGATCTATGGTATCTGAAAATGTCCCCTTTTCAAACCTTCATGAGAGAGAGTCTGTGCAACAGAATGAAATAGTCAAGGTTGACTCTTACATTATCCTAAAAATGCACAGGTAATAGGATGGTTTGCTGAAAAACAGCACATGTATGATGTCAGCCTGGTGATTTTTATTATTCAGATAGCAAAACAGAAAAATAGAAGAATCACTTAGTCAAAGTCATAATTATCCAAAAAATGAATATAGTATTATAAGGTCCCCTTTCATGCTTTTGATGAATGACATAATTCTACTTTGTAGGCCAAGGAAAAAAAGCATTTCTCACTGATTTGCTCTTTTTTAACGAACAGCTCACTGTTTCTGGTAGCACCTTCCACATTAACCAAGGCATATATCCCTTTTTTGTAAAAATCTCTGTGCTGAAGTTAAACACACATTTTGTCCCATCTCAGCTGACATTAAAAGTGATGATTTGTGTTACAGCTTCAAAATAATGATCCAAAACAAGCTTTGGCTTAGAATTTTTTTATTTAACTGTTTTGGGAAGGGACTTGTTCAGTAGTTAATATGCAAACTTAAAGTATTTGGAAGCTCTGTCATCTTGGTCATCTGTAGGCTGACTCTCTCTCTACCTGTCTTGGAGTTTAAACTAGGGAAAGGGAAAATATTACATATAATATTTATTTACCATTACTGTGCCTCTATGTCTTGCATTTTATAAATAGTCATAAGGAAGAAGCAAGCAATCAGATCTAGAACCATTTGATATCTGGTGCCAGATGAAGTTAGTCTGCATCATAATGAGAGAAGTGGGCAGAGAAGCTGTTTTTCTCAAACACACGCCTTTGCAAGATGGTATAACCCTTGTCTGAGGAAAGGGTCATCTTTATTATTCACTGAAGGGGAATGTGGTGGGAAATGAATGTGGACAACAATGGGGGACTAGTCTACTGTATTTACTTGATGAGCAGCAGCAGTGTAGAGTGTGATTTGTCCTTTCTCCAAGGTATTCGAATGATAAAGTCCACTCAGAACCTGGCAATAACATTTTCGTAACAGTGGGCTGGCTTTTGTACAGAAGGTTGTTGTGGTTTAATTCCAGACAGCAACTAAGCCTGACAGAGCCACTCTGTGTCTCTTTCTGGGATGGGAAAGAGAATTGGAAGGGTAGAAGTGAGAAGATTCATTAGTTGAGATAAAGACATTTTAATAGATAAAGCAAAAGCCACAGGTGTAATCAAAGCAAAACAAGGAATTCACTGGTTATTTCTAATTAATGGGCAGTTGTTCAGTCATCTCTAGGAAAGCTGGGCTCCATCACACATAGTGGTGACTTGGGAAAACAAATGCCATCAATATCCCCCCTTCCTTTTAATTTCTGAAGCTTTCTATGCTGAATGTGATGTCATTTGGTCTAGGATATGCCTTGGGTCAGTTGGGGTCAGCTGTCCCAGCAGTGCTCTCAACAAGTGCTCCTTGTGCACCCTCAGCCTGCTCACTGGTGGGGTGGGGGAAGAGGCAGAAGAGCCTTGTCTGCTCAGTAATAAATAAAAAACATCCCTGTTATCAACACTGTTTTCAGCACAAATGCAAAACATAGGCCCATATTAGCTACTGTGAAGCAAATTGGCTCTATTCCAGGCAAAACAAGAACAAAGGGCTTTTGATATTCTGCCTTGTCAGCTTACATGGTAGTGAGAGTAGACAAAAGCCAGGTATTCCTCTCTGTTGTCTTATGTACCAGTCCTCTGTGAGGGCTTCACACCACGTTCAGCACCTTCTGCACTTCTCTGGTAATGGACCCTAACCCAATTGTCCAACTAGACTGGTCATTCCTTCATTAAACATGTAATTTCTATTAATTTCAAAGATGCACTTTTTGAAGAATGAAGCAACAACAGCTTAAAAGAGAAAGCTTACAACAGTTAAGGAAAATGTGATGTATATATTTATTAATTGAAGTACAAGGTTATGGTACATATGCTGTGTATATGCACTTATTAATGCATCTAACATGAGATTTCTTGCTATATTTATTTTCCTATATTTATTTTCTGGGAAGTCTCAGTTTGCATGTCAGCAACAGTCTGCATATTCCACTATTTTTTCTAGACACTCAAAGCATAGTATTAGCTTTGATCCTCAGGAAAAATACATATACCAAGAATTGAGAGGGAAGCTAAGTTCTGCTTAACTATTTGGTCCCTTTTTAACTCCATCATCCCCACAGTTCCCTTAGTAACTCCATCTTTGTCATTATTAGATTTCTACTGTGCTTCAGTCCAGACCCCCCATTTTTATGATTTAATTTTTGACTCTTACATATATATATGAAACAGGCAAATTTTACATTAAATTTTTGGTAGTTGCACATCTTTCCCTTGCAAGATTCAAGTCTGACTTAAGCAGGCATGTTCCTCCCATCATTCAGGGAAGGTCAGGGTGAACCATTACCATTTTTCATTTATATATTTAGAGGCTAAGACTTCCTCGTAACCAAATCAATACACATCTTCATTAAGTTATATTAGTTAGGTCAGTTATTGCATTCACAATGTACTTTCCCCTTGATCAGTCCTTTGAAGGAGCTTTTAGAGGATGTGTGCTATGCAATGTTCTTCTCAAACAAGTCTTCAGAATTTAAACCTTGTGCTTTCTAGAAAGTCATGAGCAAAATAATCTTTTGGGTTTTTTCTCTTTTCTTTGTCTTTTTTAGCCACAAAAATAAGCTAACACCATTTTTTCTTCATGTCACTTTGACTCACATTTTACCTCATGATGGAAAATAATGCACATAATTCTTCAGATTCTGAATTTTTTAAAAATGAGTGAAATATCAGGCAATTTTCTTTTGCTCTCACAGACTTGTGCATGCTGATACATCACAGAATCACAGTTACAGAATAAGCAGAGTTGGAAGGGACCCACAAGGATCATTGAGTCCAACTTGTTGTAATTGTCTTGGAAACAGCCAAGATATATAGTCCTAGTCCTTGAAGAATGATTTCTTGTTATTTTGAAACCTTGTAAATGTTTGTAGTTTAATTTATCTGTAAAAATACTGAGAGGAAGACATGTAAAAAAGTACAGTAATTTCCCATTATCAGTACTTTTTCTGCACAGCTGCCTGGTATGCCTACCTGCATAGAGGTACCAATACATGAAAGCAACACCTTTAGAAAAAAACCACTACGTATTCTTTCTCCCTAGTAGTGTGTAATCACCTCAGGTTTTTTTAAAGCATTGAGTAATTTTTTTAATCATTAAATATTTATATTGAACATATAACAGATGTAGGATCTGCCTTTACTTTCTTGAGCTGAGGCACCCAAAATTTTGTGTTGCTTTCTGTGATGTATGCCAGATGATACTTTGGCCTGTTTTAAGTCTGATAAGATTTTTTTCCTGCTTAAGTAAGTTGACCAGTACTTTTGTATTTGCTAACTTTATAATTTAGCATAACTGAGTACCAAAAACTACAAAGAGCACTGTCTCCAGAATATTATTGGCATATGAATCAGTACTATTAGAAATGCATTGCTAGGACAACTTAATTGTGAGGGGAGGATTAATCAGATACACAGCAAATCTATAGTTGAGCAAAACTTCATCTTTCAGGTTGCACTGCTTGTGTGCAAAATTTTGATTTGATAAGGAGGAAATATATTGTAATGCTGTGTAATAAGTATTGAGAAATATGATGCAATACAGTTTGCATTATAAAGAAATAATTACCTTCACAGTATTTTCATACTGCTGATAAAAATATACTAATGTTTCTGATAAATGCTTGTGACTTTACAGTGACTTTACTAGGAGCACTTCACATTTTCTATTTCAAAAGGATTTAGTTATTCAGTGGAGTATGTCATTCAGTAAACAAAAGACAAGAAGATTTTCTAGGGCAAGTTCAATTGAAGCAGACGACTGCAGCACCAAACTAGCTTATTGTACAAATATAATGACTTTTAAAGACAGTAGAAATCCACTGAAAAGCTTTATATAGAAATTTCCCACTTTGCTTCACTTAACAAACAAGATACATTTCAATTTCTGTTTATATTGACTTTCTTGAATGTTGTGATTTACCTCAATTACTGAAATTATTTTAATCAAATTCACCAATGAGGGATTCTCTTTGTAATATTACAGAATTCATAGCTATTCTGATTCCTGGCTGTTTCAGTGTTCTCCAGCATCCAACAGTATTTCATGAGACATATTTTGTTCTATGGCATGAGGGTAGGTGAATCTAGTGGTTGACTCTAGCAAACAGAAATGCATTAATGTGTATATAATGGAGATTTTGGAGTGTTATGTGGTGCCAAAACACTTGTTTGTAAATGCCTGTCCTTCCTTGTTTGGTCATTTTAGTGCATCTAAGAAATATAATTATGCGGACATCCACAAAGTAAAACAACAATTCTCTTTGCTCTGAATTAGAAAGTATTAGAGTTTTTCCTAAGTGCTTGATATTTTAAAGATCTTGCTTCATATTGCTTCCACTTTCTGAATATAAACAAGAAATTTCAAATCAATCGTTCTATAAAGCCTCATAAGCTTCTTTTTTATTACTTTCTTAGTAATAACAGAGGAAGTTTTTCAGTGTGTTCTTTGCCATAGGGTGAACAAATGCTACAGCAGCTTCATTTGTAAGATGTGGGATGTGCTTGTCATACACAGAAGACCCATTGGCAGAACCCACACCCTTGCCTAGCTTTTTCCTATTCCTTTTCCTTGCTTTCCTGAGGAGCTTTTTCCATTTACACTTTATTTGCTTTCTCTGTGGGGAACAAGGGACTTAGAAGATGTTGTTACAGCTTAGTAAAGACTCTCATTGACCCTGAGAATGCCAACAGTGGTAGTTGCTTTCATTGCTTAACCGGACAAAGGAAGGTAAATTTCATAGAAGCTTGATCCAGAAATTTCTTCTTTTGCACAACATCTTCAAAGGAGAGATAATATCGTGTGACTTCCACTGCTGTCAAGGAAACACTTTGTTTCCTTACAAAGAAACATCTTTTTTTTTTTTTTTTATCATATCTTATCACACCAACCTTGTATCTTTTCTCAGAAAATAACAGATGAGAAGGGATAAAACAGAAAGAATAAACAGAAAGAATAAAATTTAAAGGAGTAAAACTTCCCTATTGTCATCAAAATTCTAGATTTCTAGCTAGAAAGAATAGACTTTTTCTTTAGTTGTAGTAAAATTGATGCAGGAACATTTTTGTCTTAGAGGGCTGTTCTCCAGTGAAGGACCATGGTAAATGTCCCTTGACAGTGGCATTATACACGCAGACTTTCAGATCATATCAGAGTGCTTTTTCTTCATATAAAAATAGAAACCATACCATACTGGTCTATTGAATTCAAAATATCTTGACCTAAGTTAGTAATGTTTTTAGTGAACACCGAGAGGTTGACAGGTTTCAGTGATCATATAATGGCAAAGGCATTTAAAGTAGATAATTCAGTGCTATTTAAACTTCAGCTTTATTGGTTTGCTGTCAGATATTTTGTCATGCACTTGTGACATGTACAAAATAAAATTTTTAAAGAATTTTTTCTGTATACTCCACAGCTAGCACTTAAAAAGAAAAAGATATCTGAGTTAGATCAACTGTCTGATATATTTTAATTTCTTTATAAATTTAGCAGTAGTCAAAACAACAACATAAAAGACTAGGTAAAAATGCACTGCAACTTTCAAAAATTAATTTCAGCAGTCCAAGTAACATTAAAAGTGAGTCTTCAACAATATCTGGAGCATTACACTTCCAAAAATATCTTTAGCTCAGTGTTGGATTTGAGCCTGCAGCATTTTGCATGTTACATTCAGAACAGAGCGCTGATTCATCCTAATTTTAAAGTCGGATTCAAACGGCATATGTTATCTTAGGCAATGTTCTTCAAGGGAAGTAGTTAATGCAGGCACAACCCACATGTAGTATTTTGTGTGCCACAGCCTCTAACCTCATAATATTACTCCTAGAAAATAAAGCAAACCATACGTTTATTAGAGACATTCCCTGGAAACTTGACTGTCAATAGTGAGGTGACTTCTCAGTATGGCATGGAAAGACCCTGCCATGAAAGGCAGAAGAAATAAATGTAAAAGAAAACAGTGAATGGCTGCAGGCTAGGTGCACTTGGGCAATACTATGGTGGAGGCCAGTGTGCATCTGTGGATGAAGTGCACTCTGTACTATGTCGTTGCTTCTAAATTTAAGTTCTGATCAGTACTTAAGACAGAAAACACAAGCAGAATTACCCAGTAATCAGTGAAACTGTTCCCAGCCTGAGAAAAGCTCACATCTCACTACAAAGAGTGGTCTTTCTGCTGCTTTCAGACCATTTTATGTGGTCTCAAAATATCAGAGAGTATGTAACACATTGAATTTTTCAAGTATCTTTTCTTAAGGCATTTGTAGTTTCCTAAAACTAAAAGTAAGGGGGAAAAAACCCCACAGCAAAACACCAAACAGATTTCTATTATTTGTTGCTTGTTGTGTCATTCTTAGTACAAAAATTTTGTAGTGAATTTGTATGAAAGTTTTTTGAAACTTTCAAAGTTTTTTGAAACTTTGAAAGAGACTACATTTCACTTGTAGTTTTTTATAGTAGCTCTTTCAATGACCTCCTAGTAGAAAAGCAAACTAGGTGAAATAGTATAGAATAGGTTCCTGCACATTGTGACATTTTTCACATTTATTCAAAGTTTTACTCTCAAATGTATTGAAAATAATTCTTCAGATGCCGTTCACTCATATTCAGGAGAATTTTATGGTCTCATGGTTGTGGGACTCTAAGGTGAACATTTCTGAGACTCAATTACTCAGTCCTCTTCAAAATTGGCATTTTAAAGCAAAATAGGTTTCTAGCATTCACAGTACAAGGGGGAAGTTAGATGGTTCACTCACAACATTAAAAGTCAACAAGAGTATAAAACCTCAAGATCATGAAAATCTAGTACTAAGAATTAGCACTAATGCAATAAAGGGTGACCCTTTTAGTATTAAGAAATATTAGTCATCCTTAAGATAGTTTTGTCATTATCAAGTGTGTGCTAATTTTTCATGTACAACCTGTTACCTGTCTGTTGAACATTAATTTTTAAATGGTGCTTTATCACAGAAACAAGATTCTCAATCATCTCACTTGCTCAGTGAGAAGAGTAGAGTCTTCAAGACTCCATAGACTCCAAGACTCCAACTTAATTATATTATCTGGGCTCTCTTCAATGCCATAGGATTTTTACAGGCAGTTTTTCAGTCTGGAAGTCTTATCTTTCTGTATGGTCCTGTTTGGTGACAAATAAAGACTGAGTTCATATCCTTGATAGCAAAACTATTTAGCCACAAAGCTTTATAGTGCAGACTCAAAACCAATGTCTTGATTATTGTGTTGTTGATAATTCCAGTTTGTATTCTCTGCTCTAGCTCTTTACAGAGTTGAAATTTTGGAAGGTTTTACTTGATTCACATGGGTTTGATTTTGTTTGTTTGTTTGTTTGTTTGTTTTTGTTGTTGTTGGTGGTGATTTTTTAGTCGGTTGGTTGGTTTTTTAACAGTTCTTCTCCAATCCCTACCCAAGGCCAAGCTACAAATACTTTATTATCCTCCAAAAGCCAGCATTGTTAATTAATCACTTGATGAAGCTGCTAAAACAGTACCATGATACATAAATACAAAGTTAATTAGAAAGAGGTAACAACAAGTTATAAATGGTTTAATAAAGATTTTGACTTTAGCAGTATGAAAGTATAAGACTGAAATATTAGACAAGAAAGTGTGAGTAATTAAATCTACCTGAATGAAGAATTACTTATTCTCTGAAAATGGTGTCTCAAAACTCTGGAATTTCTTTTGAACGTGTTTTTCTCTAATTTTAGGATGCTCTGGGAAACATTAAAATTAGGATTCATTAGTTCTTCATGACCGTGGTGTCTTAGAACTGCAAATCCTTTAGTTCCATCAGAGTCTAAGTCCACTTTATCCTACAGCTGGTCATGGAGGCACTTTCATGCACTTTCTCTACTTCATCTCTCAAATTATCCCAGGCTAGCAAATGGGATTTTGTTGCAACTACATTGCTGTTTGCTTTTGATCAGCTGTTACCTTTCTGTCGTAGACATGGTTTAGTTGTTTTATGGAAGAATTCAATCCTCTCTACTGTAGGTAGACTGTGGGTTTTAAGGCATTGATATAAAACTGGAATTTGAGCTGTAGGATCTCCCTCTCTGTTTTGTGCAGCATATCTAAATTATATCTGCATCAGGTGCTCTATATGAAATCATAGTTTTAGTGTCTGATTTCTCAAAGCCTAATATTCAAACATAATTCTGATTCATAAATATTATATAAAAGTTTAAGATTATGACTTACACCCATAGAGGATGATACTGATAGCTCTATAATACTGAATGGTGGATTGCTTGTAGTATTTTTAGTCAACAATGATTTTTCGACTCTGAAAAACAATGTAATTGTTACTAAAACCAATTTTCAGCTGTAGCCAGAGGCTCTAAGACCACATACCTTTATGATTCAGAAACAACTGGAGCTCTCGAACATTCAGGGCAGTTTTCAAAAAGCAGCTTACAAGAAAACCAGAGATTAAATAACACTTATATTTATTCCAGAGGAAATCAGTTTCACTAGTGAGGACTACTTCTATCTATGCTGTGAAGGCATGAGCTTATGTGCAAGTATGAGGAGAAATACATGTTTTACAGAAGTGAAGATGATTTTAATTATGTTGTGAGAGGGAAATTTGCTAAAAATCCCTAATATCATACGGAAGCTTTTATCCTGACAGAGCTGATCAGAATAAGACCAAAGGTATAATCAAGAAAATAAGGGAGAGGAAAAAAAATGTAGCTATTATATCATGCTGAAACTGAGTTTTTATATAGCTGACTTTTTTTTAAAGAAAAACCTAGAAAACATATAAAAATTTTTTTTGAGTCCTGTTTGCAATGGTCACTTTTAAACTTTGAAAGAAAACTTTAGAACTTCATACATTATTTTGATTTTTATTCTCTAATTTTATGTTTTGAGGAAGGAAAAGACTAGTAATCTGATTTAGTGGCAGAAAATACATTATGTGACTTTAAATAGGGATTATAATAAAATTAAATCCATTACAAAAATTAATTATGATACTTTAAATATTTGGATTATGATATTTGAGTTTTTCAAAATTAACAAAAATTACCAGATTTTTTTTACAACTTTATTCTGTTGGATATCATACTTTGGCAGTTTTCATGTTTATCCTGAAAATCTTGCAAAGTGCATTAATAAGCTTATCTTAGAACAAGAGTAAGTACTGAACACAAATGTCTCAGTTCAGTTTCACGGTCAATGGAAACATAATCAGTCTGTGGGTAGAAAAGCAACTGGGAATTGCAAAAGGTCTTACAAGAATACAGGTTGTTTTCTCATATGCTTCAGTTCATTCAGCTCTGCTCCAGAGGAGCTGTTGGGTCATTTAGAAGTTCTGATGACTTTAAGAATGCTGAGTAGCTCCAAATACCAGGACTGTGCTGTGGCAACAGGAGGCTGGCTTAGAAAACCAGGCTTGTATTTACAGAGAGGCTGTAATAATCAAGAAAAAGGTGCTGAGAAATGCTTTAACTGGATTTGGGAACATGATACTAAATAGATTATACAAAGCCTGTACCTCCTGATAATTATCAAGGGCCTCATTTTCCCCTGCTTTTATGTTGCCAAAATATTTGAGGTCTCCAGATTGGAAGTGTTTAATATCTACCAGTGGCTTTAAATGGTGATGGCATACAGATTTTTTGAAAAAAATTAGCCAAACCAAAACAATAACCCTAAGATCTTAGAAGTATATTTGAATGTTTAGCTACCAGCAGGTGGAACTAAAAAAAGTGCCACTTGTACTTCAGAAAATAGTTTTTGAGTATATATCTTTCAAAGCACTTAATCCATGGGAAGTGCTGTATTTGGAAGATAGAAAATACGAAAAATTCAACGTTACTCTCTTTAACACAGCTTGAATGTGAAAAAGATTTTTATATCTTAATAAAGAAAATTAAGTATAAATTATTGAATGTTTTAAAGTATTATTCCATTAGTGGGTATTTTTCAAACTAAGATGTTGGCAAGTGATTACAAGGATGTCTACATGTCAAGCTTGATAAATCTGTGTTATTGCCATGGCATGGTGAAGTCAGAAACAGGTTTCTATCCCAATAACATGTGAACCTTAGAGCTTGGCTGAGCCTGTCAATGCAGTCTCTGCCCAGACAGACAAGAACAATTCCTATGATAATTATGTTTGGTCTTTTCTAACTAATTTCAGGCACTTCGTTCTCTTTGCAGACCAAATTGACCTCCTTTTTTTTTTTTTTTTGGTCATGCTGCATTGTTAGATTTTGCATTTCAGTTGCTATATACTTGCAAAAGCTGTGTGAGGACACATTGTGTCTCAGGGATGTAGAGGAGAAGCTTTGGGAAGCTTAAACTATCTGCATTCTTGGACATCTGTACAGCTGTGTAATTTGTCCGTATATGGGTATCTCTACTCCTCCTGTAAATTTTGGTCTGCTCTTGCAGAGCTAGTTGTGGAAGCAGATGACGTTTTTTGTGCTTAACGTTTTGGTCTTTTTATGTTTGGTAGGTGAGTAGTGATCTGATGTTCTGAAGTTAAAACTAGCCAGACCTATGAGATTCAGCAGGACAGGCAAAGCTTTCAAAGTGAGGTGAAGATCTGGAGGACAGGTAAATTGTTTAGCAGGTCCATCTGCCTGGCCCAACTATCACTTGAATACACTTTGGTTGGAAGATTTCCTATTCTCTAATCCTAACTGAATTTGAGGTTCCTTTTTTTGTCTACAGAGTCGAAGTGCCAAGACCTCAGTTAGGAATTCCCTCCGGGTATCAGTAAAGAGTTTAAGAGAGAGTTTAATCTTGGACATGTTCAGGGTAAATGACAGCTAGTTAGAGACTTCTTTGGAAATGTTAGAGAAAGTGTGTTTTAATTAATCAAGATGAAATAGAGGTAAATGTCTGTCAGCATGCAGTGCCCTATAGTATAAAGGAAGGATTACTGCAAAGCACTCCTGAATGCTAAACCAAACCTGGTTTACAGCTGAAAATAAGTCATGTAATCTATTTTCTTTTCCATTGCAATGGATGAGGAATATGTGTAAGGTTATTTGTCTTATGAAGAACAACATAAAAATGCTTAGAAGGAGCCATGGTAGTGAATTAAGTAGAAGAATATTTCCTAATCTTTCCTGTTGCCATTACTATTGTAACAGATTTTATAAGGAGTATTTTGACAAAGAAACCAGCTAAAATTGAGAGATGGAGGCTGAGTTTGCAGAACTATGAATTAAAAATTTAATGTAAGATTCAACAGTCCAAAAACAACTACCAGTATGCAGATGTTTCTATTTCAAAATATCATGTCATCACTCTTAACTGCAGTGAGGAGCGAGGGCATATATAAAATTTATATCTGTCATGTAGTGCCAAAAGCACTTTCAGTTGTTCTGAGAAGGTAGAATGTGTAACTGAATGACTTCGGACTGCAAACAGTTTTATATTCTATTTATTTATATCACTTCTTAAAATAAGAGGTTAGAGCCCTTAAAGAAATCCATAATATATGGCACTCTTAGACTTATACTCTTAGACCAGTAAAAAGATGTATTTCATGCTCAAGGATAAAGTTTTCTTTGTTTAACTTGTCTTTGTAATTGTCTTGCTTAACATATTTTGGACCTCATAGTGCTGCAAGAAGTAATAATAGGTATTGGATTAAGTTTATGGGATAAGTGCCTTCTTCAAAGATACTTTGAGGCTTGTTAGAATTATTACATTGAATTATATAGTTAGTAAAAAATAAAAGATCAAGCCAAAGGCAACAAACATTTTTTTCTACCACCTCATTCACAACAGTGGTCTACCTACTGTGCTCCAGAAACTGGAGGGAAAATAACCCCACCAGTATTCCATTTGCCCTCATGTGTCATCAAAACCCCTCACCCTTCATGACACTGCCTGAAGTTCTAGCACTTTTGACTTTTTTACCCAAAAATCTGTAAGAAAATATAGCACAGAGAATGAAGGACAGTGGCTGGAGTTCCCGAGGTCCATTGCTGCATTCTTCTAGTTTGAGATGAACTCACTCCGTAGGTGATTAAATCTCAGCTGAGTGCTGTGGGCATTGTGTAGGACTATCCTATGCTGATGAATCTCTCCAGAAGGCCCAAGAGCTGGGAAGGGCTTTGTTCAAATGCCCTCGCATCACATAGGTCAAAACCACCTGGATTTACCTGGATATATTAAGCAGTATGCCATGTATTTATATATGTCTATGCCACAAGAAGAAAAGGCAACAAGATGTTCCCACTGAGATGCTGAGTAACTGAGGAATGTATGTTTGGAGGGAGAGGATGCTGCTAAGCAGACATGAGTTTGATCTTCAGGGAGGTAAGATGTGAATGCTGAACACTGATTTTTCTACAAGGTAGAGTTGTCCAGTGAACAGGACAGTTAGCCTTGGTAAAACTTGATTAGGGTTTCTTCTTCCTGTAGGCCTTGAGAAAACATTAAATAAATTCATCACAGTATATCCATTAATATATATCAGTGTTGCAAAGAAATAATACAGTTTTTATTAACTGTTTTAGTAAGCAATAGCACAGATGGACAAAAATATAATTTACTCGTTATTTTCCATAAATTGTATGAAGTAGGAGATTTGATGGAAGTTGAGCAGCATATGCAGGTCCTTGCTTAAACAATTAGTTAAGCACACAGCAGCTTCAGTCATAGAATATATTGTACTTTACTAAATTTAAGCACGGAGTTATTATTTTAAGGTAATGTAGGAATACTTGGTTGAACTGAAGGCAAACAAGATTAAATCATCAGTAAATTCACAGGGATTTAAACATTCCCTTCAGTGCACCACAAGTCTACAAAAGGTGTGGAAATGGAATTTAGAATAGACAATGCAACAGGTAATTGAGGGATGGGGCAGACCAAATGAACTGTGAGACAGTCATCTATACCAAAATCCTTATTTAAACTACAGAAAAAGTTTGTGAAGGATTTGTATTTGAAAAAGTTAGTAGATAAAACACCAAGTGAAAAGAACATGCCAATAAAACGTCTTTGTCTTCTGCAATAAAGGAAATGAATGATAGTAGCACAAAAGTTACATTAGAAGACACCATACATCAAGAGAGCTCTTAGAAAATACATTGTGGAGAACAATTGTGCAGTGGCAGGGGGATGAATTAGATGACAAAAAGAAAATTCACTTGAAATACCTGAAATGAGATTTTGTTCTTATTTTCTACAACTGGAACAGAAGAAACTGTACATTTATATGAGCAAGATACAGCACCTTGTAAGCAGTGTTGATGTAGATGCACTGTAGTTAGTGGCTGTATTTCAAAGGTCATTAAGTTATTATTAAGGAGAAGGCTCATTTTTTAAAAGTATGCAGAAGTAACATATATGAACAAGGAAGGCAAAACTCTCTTTTTTCTGGCCATGTCAGTGATACATGTGCATTTTCTATGTACTTGAGAGGAGGAAATTTTTAACACCCTGTGGATGAACACTGTGGGATTTTCATAAGCAACAGCACCTTGTAGGTAGATATTTGATCTTAAAAACAAAATTGAAGGTAAACTAGAGAATGCTGGAGAGACAAGTTCAGCTTTCCAAGCAGGGTGACACTTCATCCTGAAGGCCAGTCCAACAGAACTGTGAGTGACCCCTGCACTGACAGTGACTGACAGAGCAATGTCTTCCAGCACCTGAGCAGAATGAGCAGAGCTGCGTGCTGGTAACAGACTCCACAATAGCCCCAGTCCTGGCAAGGTGGTGAGTCAAGTTCAAGGTCTACCCAGGGAGTGCAGCCAGGAGCAGGAGATGGAGCACAGACAGAGCTGGAAGGAAGCTGTAGCCTAGAGACATCCAGAGGCAGGGCTGGGAACTGGCCACTGCTGCACCACTCAGGCAGGGACTGATGGCCTTGGGCTGAGCTGAAAGGGGAATCCTGGTCTATGGGCAGGGTGCACAGATGAGGGTCCACTTGGGGGCTGGGCAGGGCCAGTGAGGCTTTTTGGTGCCCTCAAGGCTCATAACACCTTGGTTTTTTATCAAACTCTGAGGATGGTGATGACAACATGTACATGTCTACAGTGTAGATGCCTACAGCTAAGCTTACCTGAGTGAGTCACACTCATCAAAAGAGAAACAAGCATAACTGTCCTCATCCTAAACACCTCTAATAAAGTTAAGAAGCAGGTAAGTATAGGCTGGTAACTAGCTTACATAAAGACTTGCATGCTGGTTGCAGTGATCCAAAATTAGGTGAGGTGACCAGATTGTCAGATTGAATGCTAAGTAGCAGCAAGGTGATGAGCAATAAATCCTATTTTAGTAACATTAATTTAAAACTGGAGATGCAACCTTGCAACCTTTTTCACAGTCTGAAAAATAGTATTGTTGTGCTAAGTGACAGGAAGAACACTATAGGAGTCTTTTGAAGTTGACTAAGAATTTTAGACTCAGGGAATTCATTTAGTGTAATTTTTTTTTTAATCAGCACTGATTAAAAAACGGGCCTGTCTACAAATACAGATAACTAAGATAGCCATTAGAATGTGCAATAATATGCAAAGAGTTAATTTGTTTTGGAACACAAAGCAGCATTTTATCCATGCATTAGTATCATGAAAGAACTGACAAGAATGGTCAGAAAGATATTAAAATGCAAATCCTGACTTGAATGGCACTGTCATAAATATCTTTAAAATCTAATTAAAAAAGCGCCACTCACTTTACTTGTTCAATTTTCCTTTTAACACAAGACTGAAATTGTCATTTACATTGTCTGTTAGCTATCAGCTCACTGAGAATCTTTCTACTTTATTTTGCAAGTGGTGGTGTTGATGGGGCAGCTCTTCTTGTAGAAGCATAGACTCCTGTTGGAGTCCAGGGCACAGAGCATGCTTCCCTGCCTGTTTTGAGAAGCCCTGATTTTCAGCAGAACACTGCTGTTAACCTTCATCCCTGGAGAAGGGTACCAAGGCTTTGGGATGACTTAGAATCCACGGGTGTATGAACTAGATAGCAATATGTAATAATGTAGCTTATCACAGGGTGAGAAATTCAGGGTTTTAGGATTTTAATACAGGAGTGTATAGGTGGAGAATTTTGGGTGTTGTCTCATCTCCTTCTTGTTCTTCTTTGGCTCCATTTTCTATAGTATTGGTGGCACAAAGCCATTGGTTAGAGAAAGATGTGGTGTAGGTGTTACGTGAATAGATTAATAAGAGTTATTGGTAGAAAAGTAGAAACAAAGTACGTTTTAGAAGGTAATTGGACTAAAAGCTGAAGCTTTAAAAGACCTTGAATTTGGGTGTTTGAGGTCCATTTTGTGCCTTGCTTCTTGTACACAAAGTCTGGTGTGTGGACAGCGTACTGAACTGCTGATAAGAGAAAAATAAATAATAGAACAAAGACCAAAAATCAAGAGTCCTGCTCGTTTTTCATCCCTGGCACAGAACTCACAAGGGGAACCCTCCTCCAAGGGCCCAGGGGGAGGGTTCCCATTTTTGTCAGTTCCACCAGAGACCTGACAGTGTCCCTCCACAAATCACTTTAAAAAACTTCATTAGTCTCATTTAAACCTCATTCCTTGTCACCGGACTCTGTCTTATTAGCAACACACAATGGCAAAGTAATCTATCAAAGAAATTGCACAAACCTTGTAGCAAAAAGTAACAAGTTTCCATAGATACACAGACATCTTTTACTGATACTAGACATTTGCATGTTATAGTTTACAGCAAAGTTGTTTCTTGATGTTTCCTCAAGAGTAGAAGACAAATGCTGCAGACAACTTTTCTGGATTTGAGTGCTGCCATTAATGAAAAACATTGAAGTGTCACTGTGATATGGATTAGTGTTTGTTCTCCATGAAGGACTTAAATAGCATCAAGTATCTGATTCATAATATATAGGTCATGGGAGAAAATTCACTTTTCCTTCAGTAATAACTCACGAGTCTTCACATTAATTACAGCACATTGTTGTTGGAATGAGAGCAGCCCCTTTCTCCCCTCTGAACTGTGTCCTTTTACAATGTTTTCATCCTTTTCCTATCTGTTTATTGCCCTTTCTCTCTTTATTTCTAAGCTTCTAATCTCACTGATAGTGACTCCCGTTTTGATCCTCTTAATTGATTAAACCCTTGTGTGACTCTCCCTTCTGCAACTGCAGAAGCTGTAATGAACTCTGACCCTCATGAGGGTTTTTCTGTCATTTGCCTTTTGTTTTTCAGTCTCTCAAGTTCCTTCACTTCTACTGTTTTTTCTAGAGAAGCCTCCTATTTTAGGAGTGGGTTTGGAGTTGGGTTTTTTGTTGTTGATGATGGTGATTTTTTGGATGATCTATATGGTTTCTTTATTTACTCATTATTTTCTTTTTGATTATATCAAAAAGAAATATCTTTTTGCTCTGCATGAAATATCTGAATCACTTACTACTGTTTCTTACTGTAGTTCATTGCAACCTTTTAATCTACTTGATTATTGAAGATATTTTGTTTCCCTGCTTCTAACTTAAATAATGAGCATCATCTTCACTCCATGTTTGTCCCTTTTGTTTTTTTTCCCCTCTCTCTGTCTGATTTTCCCCATGTCATGGAGGCACCTCAGCCAAAGAGAGCTTCCAAAAATCTCAAATCATCTCCCAGATCCCTTCTTTGTGTTCAGTGTTTCAACCACAGCACTGGAAGAAGCAAAACAACCATCAAGTGTCATTTACCTAAACTATTTCATTAAGAATTTTAATTTGCTATCTTGAGCCTCATATCAGAGCACCTGCAGTTGAATTTGGGTGGCACAGTTAGGGACTTATTATTTGATAAGTGTGAAATAACATGACTGCCAATAGAGAGAAGAGAATTTCTAGCATGAAAAGACACCATGAAACGGTTCGTATCAAGCTCAAGAAAATTGACCTAATCATCTGATACACTTTTCTGCTCACAATATTTTAGGTAGGAAAGTGTTCCCCCTGACAAGCATGACAAATACTGTGACAGTATTTTCTTGCCTTTGCTCTGCTCTGTGTCAATGGCAGCAGAGTTATTGTTAGGCTCAGGCAGAGCTATTTATACCCTGGGATTTGCAGTGCTCTACCAGCATTCCCCTACACTTACTCTGGGAGAAAGAGAGAGAGAGAGAGAAATAAAGGGAATGAAAATAAATTAAATTCTGTCCTTAAAAAAATAACAACTCTGCTCCTAATCATAGCAAGAGCATAAAACAAACTTATTATCATAGTTATTTAAGCTGAAATTAAGACCTTTTTTTCTTCCTTTCTGCTTCTTGTCTTATTTTCACTTCTCTTTATCCTGGTTTAGATTGCAAGCTAAGAGGCAGGAATATGGCTGCAGCAGGGAAGGTGCAAGCCAGGCTTCCTGTACACCATTTCAATAAATGAGTCCTTACTAAAAAAAACCCAAAAAAACCCAACAACAGCAACACAAACAAAAAACCTCAAACAAACACCCCCTCCCCCCCCCCAAAAAACCCAAAACCAAAAAATAAACACCAAAAAGCCCCAGTAGAACCCTGAAATTACCCAATAAACAAACCCTGAAAATTGCAAAATTATTTTGTATTAATTGAATGACAGACCTAAGTAACCTTATATGAAAATGATGCTGGTATTTCCATCGAAGTCCTCTATAAGGAAAAGTTAAAACATATTCATCTCATCTGTATCCACAGGACATCTTTCTCTGTTCTTGATTCTCAGAGGAAGGAGAATCTACCAGGTTATTGCACTTCTGAAGGGTAAAGCTTGTTTTTCACTGCACTGTACACATGCATTTTTAAGCTGAAAATTATAAGAGAGCATCAGGATTCTTTCCTTTTTCCATCACTTGCTGTCATCTGGAGAATAGCTGGAGATTTCCACATCCATTTTGTATCCAACCAGAACAAGAAAATATTCCCATTACTCTACTAAAACTCTTCTTTTCAAATTCAGACATTTGTGCAGCCTGGAGAACTCTGAAATTAGGTTTGGCTTTTGCATAAAGGTCCAAACTGGAGAACTGCTGGATTTCTCCTAAATACCATTACCTCGAACAAGTCCATGTGAAAGAGAAAATATATTTCTAGAAATGTTCTTAGGAACAAATTTGTAATTTGTACCACAGTCCCTGCAGATCATCTGTAAGACAACATCCTGTGCTATGTCCTTTTCATGCTAAAGTCTTAAATTCTGGATTTTCAAGGATTTTTACATTATTTGCTCTGTATCAGGAAAATTGCAAATTTTTGGTTTAACATAGTTTGTAATCTTATACCAGTTTCATATTCTGGAAAATGCATGCATTTTCTAGCACTGGGATAAAAACTGCTGTCTCATATTTCAGATATTAAACTGCATGTACATCTTTACGATAAAACCAAATTTCAATCATTGTGATTTTTTTTAATATTAGGTCTGCCTGATACTGATATTTTTTACAGCAAATTACTTCCAAATGTTCGTTTTCTTCAATTTTTTTTAATCTCATAAAAGAAACTAATTTGTTGTCATTTATGCTTAACTGAATAAATTTTCAATTTTTTTTTTTTTCAAAAGGTTGTTTAAGTATAAAAATAAAGGAAAAATAAAATAATTCAACTAGCTAAGACACATTATTTGGTATTTTTGGCACAGCACAAAATTTCAGGCAACTACAGTGACAAAATTTCTATTTTTCATTTTTAAAATAACTTTGAATATTTATTTCTTTGGGTTTGGATGTACATCTTAAATGTAACTTAAATGCTAGTCAGGGTAGTAATTTTCATGTTAATGATTTTGAGTACTTCACTAGCATTCCATGTATCAACAGCTTTTTTTTTTTATTATTTTTTACATCCAAATTTTGAAAACTTTTTGAAGAAAATAATTTATTTTAAAAATCCTGGGGATGGGTTTGGCTTTGGCTGGCACAAACTTGTCCAAAAATATTTGCAGAAATTGCTTAGGACTTCAGTGGCACTTTTGTCCCATATATTTAATTAGTATCAGAAAAATTGCTCTCTGAATCTTACAGATCTGTTCTTTTCACTCAGAAAAATTGCATACACTTTCTGAAAGATGAAAATTACTGTCCTCAATTTATTTTCTGTTCGTAAAATGCATCCCTGAAGGACAGGAAAAAAACCAAAATACGAAACAAAGTTCTGAATAGGTTTTTCTTTGGGTTTTGCCATCTTTGGCAAAGTGTTTCGGCTTTGTTCCTAAAGGTGTTCTTGACTGATAAATTGATTACTGAAAGGGTGTTCTTAATCTCTTACTAGCTCCCATGGAAAACCACTACATGAAAATCAAAACTACTTTTTTCCTAAGCAATAAAATAAGGCTTCTCTGCTTTCAAGGACTTTTAATATAGATGGAAAATGACCAGGTTTTTTGGGGGTTGGTTTTTTTTTCCCCTGGTTTGATTTGGTTTAGGTTTCTTTTTTGTGTGTGTGTGCCAACATTATCTTCAGTCTTCAGCATGCCATCAGCTGCTGCTTAGATGAACTGAAAATTGCATGGACCATTCAGCAAGTAAATATTCTTCAAACAAATCTTTAGCAGGTGTCTGGATTATTTCCATTAAATTGCTACAGTTGGAATTTTTCTTCCAGAGCAATATGTATTCTTCCATGTTACTATCACCTAAGACATTTAAATATGAGGCATAGCATTGCATTATGGCACTCCTACTTTAGCAGAATAATTTCTATACCCACAGATTCTTCCCTTTTAGGACTTTTTTCAACAAGAAAACACTGCGAATGATCAATCTTTTTTGAAGGTGATGATGAAAAATTCAGAAAAATAATTCTTTTTCATCTACTACAATTCAACAGATAATCTTGACTTTTGAACAGAATTCAGTGGAAGTTTCTCATACCAGTGCACTTACTCTAGATAATGAACTCAGTCATAAGATTTCTGTCTTCAGCAGTCTGGGCATGGTTTCATGTGTCTTGTAATTTCCTGCAGCAGTTGTTCAGTAAGGTTATTAGATATTCAAGAATGTGCAATCCTTTCTGGTTTAGTGGACACTTAACACTGTAGGTTTTATTTTAAATATTTTTAAATCACTGCTACTGTTGGTTTTCTCATGGGGTTCACTCAAATAATGTAATTTCTGCACAGTTCTTTATGCAAGCCTCTTCTTGCAGCAACTGATTGTTGTAAACCAGCATTGTGTCTTTGAATATCACTCAGTTATTCTCCACCTACACTGGGACACGATGTGGTGTCTTTTAACTGATGTAACAATATAACACCATAAGTTACCCAGACACATAAAAGAAAAAAAAAAAAAAGAAGAAGAAATTTTCATTGTAGGAACAGTAAAGTTACAATTTTTAAAATTCAAACGGCATATTCTTATTAGCTGTTTGAGGAAAGCACATAGTCATAAAAATAATATATATCATTTCATTATAGTAACCAAATAGTCTTTTCTTTGCTATATAGAGCTATATATAGTTTTATAAGAATTCACAACTGAAGCCTTTTCTACATTGTTAAATTATCGAAGAGCTGAATATATGTGATATCTGCTATGAATAAGATTAGCAGAGTACCTAAAAATTCTGAATGAACTTAGAGGAAGCAGGAAGAAAGGATTCAATCTAATAACAAGAGTTATCTGAAGAAAGTAATTTTCAAGTAAGTTGCAGTTTTCATTTGCTACTGTGTAGAAATGTTGAAAAGCATGAGTTAGACTGTGGGAGTCAACAATGGCTGCAGAGAACACTTGAGGCACAGAAAAGTCTGTCTCAGTTTATGTTGGTCTGCTACACCCAAATGGCTCCCCTCAGAGGCATCTGAATCCAAGCAAGGATTAGCTCCCCAACGTACAGTGGAGAACAGCCCTGCTTAACTTGCTCTTCTACAGAAAGAACCAATACAATAACATAAGCAAAGGAAATGACAGTAGCTGCAAAGCTATAAAGCTGCTATCATAGATTAAATTCAGTGAAAATGAAATCCAGGCAATCACGCAACAATAGCTTCTGTTCACGTCAAGAACTGCTTATCAGGAAACACCAGTTAGCCATCAGTGATTAAGAAGGGTGCTTGGCATCCCTATCCAGTGTGTCATTTCACCTTGAATATATTAATATATCTTACTTAGAGACTTTTATTTAATCTCATGGCCTCTGCTGGTCTGTTGGAGTAACTGTTGTCTGTATGAGAGGATAAATAGCTGGGTAAAGGATAATAAAAGGAGTCTTCTAGGGAGATTGAACACTTAACAGCTATGTTCATAGCAGATTTGCTTGGACTAATGGCAACCTATCTTAATTTGAAACTATTTAGAATTACAACTTTTTTAGTTTTTGTTTTTCTTAACATGTAAAGGAAAGATGTATTCTGAGGGCAAACTTATTGGACCACTCAGAGAACTGGAGAACTGCAAGAAAATGGGACTGAAATTATTTGTGAACCACTGGGACAAGACATTTAAGGGTGCTGCAGGCTTAGAGCCTGCCTGCTGTTTCAGAAGGGGCTTGATATACTTGGCTTTGGGGAAGCCCTGACAATTTTACTACTAACTTCACTGTGGAAGAGACGTACAGTTATCTTTTTATATAACAAGGGTTTACTATCCAGATGCTTTGGAGAACACAGGTACCATTAATTACTGGGAGATTAATTTGATCCTTGTAGTTAACCTTCTGACAAAATGAGATTTTATGTCAGCTGAGAGACTGGGAGAGAGCTCTCTCTTTTTAATATCATGCCTTATACAGTTCATCAGCTTTACCTATTAGAAGTCTGACAGTTCTTAATGTCTCCTGGTACATTGCACTGGCTGCTCCTCAGCCACAGCCACTGACAGATAGGCTTTAGTTTTTATAATGCTTAGAAAAGAGGTGTTTAAAGTCTGCTGCTGCTTTTCCAGCACAACATGCAGTTCCAGAAACACTGCTGCAGTACAACAGATAAACGTTGCACAGTAACAGGCTTTGCACTCCCAGAGCTCAGTGTTTCACGACATTCTGTAGCTGCTTATCTGATAAAGTACCATAATCTCTTCAGAGCACTAGCAAAATCACTCAGACATGAGATGATACCACCATGCCTTGTCCCCAAACCCACGCATGATTTTGAAACATGCTGTCTGCTCTGCAAATAACAAAACTTAAATAAGTCTTTATTTTGTGGGGGGGAAAAATAATGGTGTAACTTCCTTATTTCTTTTTTTCCCCCATTTCTTTCTTATATGGGATGCTTGTACCGAATTCCATTAATTCGGAATTCCCAACTTTGTATTGCTATCTGTTAGCCCTTGAGCAGACCTGGTGCTAAATGCCCAACACAAAAAAAAAGTGGCTGAAAATTTTCTTTTCAATGTCATTCAGCACAAATGTACCATGAAAGACTAACATGTGGTAAGACAGCTTGACCACAAAGTTCTTACATGCATGGTCTTCTTGGCATTTCTTTTAACTGACATTTTAGAAACCATATAATTTTTTTTTTTCTGATATTCTGTCAAGTTGTTTTAGCATTGTGAATCAAATTCTCCTGCATAGACCAGGCAAGTGTTGCCTGTTCTACAGTGGCACACAGTGCACTGATTAATCAAGCCCTTTGGCTTTTTATGTTTTTCACTATCTATCTTGCCAATTAAACACGTCTGAGGAGCCTGAACCAGTGCTTAGTACAGAATTACATGCTTTCTCAAAATGTAAATTCTAAATCTCAGCGAACGAGAGGTATATTTATTGGAAGGGTTCTGTGCATAAGTTCAAAAAAAATTTAAGTGGCAATATTTGATTTTGTTTATTTTAATTCTAAGAAAACAAGAGACTCAAGTGCCAGACCAACCTTTCAAAATGTTACTGGAGGTAGATGAAGGAATGCCATCTTGTGCTACCTGGCCTTATCTTGCCTTGCCTTCCTTTAAATTTCCTTTCATTTTTTTCCCAGTAAGACTGTGCCATTGTGGCTGTCACAGCCAGAGCCTTTTAAAACCTGCCACATCCTACTGTCTGTGCCAGCAAGTCACTCTGCTTTTAAAAGTCCTTCCCCTTTGCTGACTTCCAAGAAGCATTTAGAGGGTTCTCCCAGTCTAATGTGTATAATAGCCATCACCTATCCGACCCCGATTTAAGTCGAGACTAAGTGAACTGGTGGTCCCCAGGCTCTCTCATTGAATTGGTTCCTAAAGGTAAAATCACTTCTAATGTGAAAAATGCTGTGGAATAGATGAAGCTGTAAAGAATCTTAAGGTAACCTACTGTCCTGTAAATCCATGTCTAGAAGTGCAGCCTGTGACTCTTTAGTCTGCTTTCCCTTTAAACCTGTTTTTGTTCTTTAAAAGCTGAGTGTGATGTAGTTACAGCATGGCATATACCAGTTTATCTCTGCTCTACCCATCCCACATTTGCTAGTGCCTTCCATTCTGTTGTACTGATAAATTGATTAATAAATATTAATAACCATGGCACATATAAGTCTTTGAAAGTCTGTTACTAGGTTAACAAGCTTTCTGTGACCTTAACAAAATTCAGCAAAATACCGAAAAAGAGATTTTTCACTCAATATTTAAAAACTTGAGGTGATAAAAAAGAAATGCACTATAGGGTTCTGAGAAATGTAAATTACTAATGACTACATTTTCCAATGTTTTTATAGACTCGAGTGGACAGGTAATCTGACATTCTAGATCTCAGTTGTTTAGTAACCTGCTTTCATTAGGAATAAAATACAGATTTTTCTTACTCTAATTAATTATTCTTTGTTCCATTTCTGAAGAACTATATACTTCATTGGCTGTAGGAGGATGGTGTGCTTCCCTGGAAGTTCTGTTCTGTCTGTGTCTGCCTTTCCTATCTGTTCTGTGATACTTGAGAAAAATAGTAACAACTTTGCTGTTCACAGCTTTCACGTTAAGTGTTTTCTGATCTTCCACTGACCTGTTTGATAGTGCTTCTTGAAAGAACCAAATGACATTTGCCTATTCTTATTCCAAGAAATAACTAGGATTTTCAAACAGTGAAAATACCAACTGAAGTTACATGAGGATGGGCAGTTCAGTTTTCTGTATGTAGAAAGTTAAACTAAGAATGACTAGTCTATAAATGAAGAACTTTGGTTCTCCTTTTGCAAAGCAGAATGTCACCTAAGAATTGTGCTACTGTAACAGTTATTTGTAATTTATATTTGGAAAAATCATGTAGAAGCATAAGACAGGAATTTAGCATCCATTATGCCTTTTCATGTCATCCCATTAAATAAAATGAGTATCCAGGTGTTTGCAATGAAAGCATGGGGCAGAGGACAGTATGTTAACACAACAAAGAGAGGAAGAGAGGGAAAAGGTAACAATTAAATTATTTTGATAAGCAAAATAAGAAGCAGACAGGGCCCAGCAATGGGTTAATATTGTCAAGGGGCAAAAATACAGTTTAATAAGCCTTGAAGAAGACTTAGTATATTATTTCTGCAAATCTTCTTGGCACTGTTTATGTAAAACATATTATTTAAAGTATTCTATGATTTAGTTAATCAGAATTCTTCCAAGAGAATGAAATTATCATACTTGTTTCATATATATTTGTAGCATGAAAATCACTGTGTTTCGCTTATTTTTGCTTTGCTCAATCTTGTTTTACTCTTTCATTATGCTGCAGTTTCTGTTACAGAGCGTCTGTATTGTCTTTTTACCAAAAGACTGACTTCCCATGTTGGTAGAATTTCCTAAGAACAGGGGACTTCCATTTTGTCATTTTATCACTTTATCACCAGCTGTTTTGTGGCTGTAAATTGCAGGTGAATCTGTCTGGAAAGTCTTCTTCTTCACTCCAAACTTCAGTCCTGAGGGCTCCAATGGTTGCTATGATTCTCACGTTTGCTTCTGCCATGGAGGATTCATTACACAACACGATCCTCCACTGCTCTTCGATCTGTCCAGAGACCCTGAAGAGAAAGTCCCACTGACTCCAGAAACTGAGAGCCGTTTCCATGAAATCCTCAGGGTCGTGCACCAAGCAGTAGACAACCACACCAGAACCCTGCATGCTGCTCCTAATCAGCTGTCATGGAACAACCTTCTCTGGAAGCCATGGCTCCAGCTCTGCTGCTCATCTCTCTTTCAGTCTTGCTACTGTGACTATGAGTCAGGAGGGAGTCCACTGCAGGTGCATTTGGGATAAATAAACTGCAATTCCCTTTCAGAAACTGGACCAGCAGAGTCTGACTTGTCTGACCAGTGAGTGTCTGACTTGAACTTGTGGTACGAGCCTTCACAAGGTTTTGTTGTGTTGGAGGAGGACCAGTCTTCAAATACATATTGCAGTAGAAGAGTATTTCAGTCAAGAAAACATGCCAAGAGGGAAGGCAAGACACACCTCTGTCATTATCACACAGCATGAAGGACATGTTGCCATCCTTATCTACACAAGGGTAGACTTGTGGGCATTTTCTATGGGAGGTAATTTTCTACTCCTTCAGCTTGAGGTTTTTTCTTACACAGCAAAGAATTTACCTATCAGCTCTGTCAATCACAACTACTAAATGCACACTTTCCTGTCCTTTTTACCGAGTGTTTCCATTAGTAGGACATAGCACTGAGTAATTGAAAACAGAGATAATAGTGGAGAGGTCCTCCTGTGACAGTCATTTGGTAACTGATAGATAGTTTAAGAGCAGACTTGCAACAGATCTCTGTCAACAACCATGACAAATATGAAAAAACTGACACATTGCCAACAGTCTAACTTTGAATGTGCCATAAAAATGCACAGAGCTATGGTAGTGGAAGACCTTGTGTCCGTATTAAAATGATGCTCCCCAGCATCCTTGCTGTCCTATTGCATGGCAGCAACCTTTGGACACCAAGTGGACACCAAAAGGACACCAAGTGCACCAGCTGCGTGCTGAGTGTGTATCATTAGTCTCCATATATATATATATATATATGTATATGCAAACTGAATTCATAAACCATAAATCCTTCAACCCCTGATATAGGCACACCCTTAGGATCATATTCCAATTGATGAGATAAAAGGTTTGGTCCATACTTGATATTTGAGTTCCAATTTTGCATGATACTACAAATTTGTTTTTCACTTATTTATCATACCTATTCTTCCACTGATGAAAGTAATCACAAATAAATAAAATTTGGTCTTATTTTAAATATTTTGCCATCTTTTAAGCTCTCTGAATAGGATCTATCATTTTCTGAAAATAAGCTTGGGCTTGAGTACTTAAAGCCAAATATAACTGTCTTTGAGTTCTTAGCAAGGTCTTGGGAAATCTACTGTCCTCAAGGGCTAATTTTTGTATCCATTTTTATCTCTGTCTTATTCAGGCACATTTTCTTTCCACTCTACAGGCAGGCAAACTATTTTCTTGCCATATTGAAGATGAAAAGAAGATATCAGCAAAATACTAAAATGATTTGATGCCTGATAATAGAAGGTGACTTGTTCCTTATCAGAAAGCAGCAGTTAATTCCCACATTACAATGTATTAAAACTTGTTTGGGGCAAAAGTGATCTGTGATGATAGTAACACACTAGCTTCAGTCAGCCAGCATTAAGGTTGTGACCCAGTTCTTGTGAGCTATTGAAGCCTTTCCTTTAAAAATATATTGTGATAAATGGTATATTTCTCTGTCTCTAAAACCTAGGCTTTATTTGATTTTTCTGTTGCAGCTTCATTCAAAATTTCATTCTCCACAATACCCAGAAGCCTCTCCTGGGAAATGTACTTTTTCCTTGAAGTCCTGTTTTTGATGTTTCACCTTGTGTTCCTGATCTTAATTATGTCTTCAGCAAACTCTCTGTAGGAGGCAAAACCCCGTGACCAATATTTATCACTGAATGTACTACATAACCTTAGGAAGAAAAATGCCGCTCATTTGAATACAAATACTCTTCCATGAGAGTGGCTGCCCTTCAATGTCATTGCAGGATCCATACATTCCAAATGTTTGGTCCTCCCCATGTGGCCCTAGAACCCCTTGGGCATGGCACCGGTGCCAGCATGTCCCTCAAAAGGAAATAGGGGCAGCACTCAGGCCCAGCTGTGGCCAGAGTGCCGGAGCACCACGGTGGGGAGGGATGCTCTTTCCAACTCCCACAGCTCTGCCACTGCTTACACAAAAGCTTTTCAAACAAGTACTCCTGAAGGAAAAAATATGTGTTGTGTTCATTATACAGTGCTAACTCAGACAAGGAGTTTGGTGTCATTAGATCTACTTTGTTTCCACAGTTTCTGGTCTGTGACCTTTACAGAGCACTCAATTTGTATTCTCAAGGACAGCCACATTGACTTTTTTTTTATCAGGAAGATGCTGTGTTGCTATTATTTCTTTTCCTTTCTGTTTGCAGGTGCAAGAATTCTTTGTTCTGCTAGGCACAACAGTTGTTCTGTGCTTCTTGATCAAAGTATAACAAATGATGACTTTTCTACTTCTCTGATTTCTTCTTGCCTGAATATGATGTTTCTTTCATGGCCCCCTTGGCTTTTGATGCCATCTTTATAATCTTGTTTCTTAAAACATTCAAACCCCTGAAATACTTTTCCATCTATTTCTTTACCACTCAGTCCTTCTGTGTCCTTCTGTTTGCTTGTCATATTGATTGTAATGGCTATTTTGCCCTAATCAATCAGAAAATGAAAAGTAGTCTTTGTCATCAAATTTCACTTGTAGGGCTCCTTGACTCTGCTAACCTCCTGCTTATTTAAGGTCCAACAAGAATTAACCTTGCATTATGAAATATAAGTCATTAAAACATATTTGAGATGCCACAAATACTATAGAATATTTATTGTTTGTTGCACAAACTTTATATTTTACAAAATATAATTTAGTACAACATTTAATACTTTGACATAAGCAGTAAAATTTGAAATCCATTCTTACAATTGTTCCTTCAAGAAAAATTCTGTGAAGAACAGGGCAGCATATTTCACACTCTGTGATAATACCATTTCATTTAATACCTAAAATAAACCTTCCCTGTATTGCAAATGTATTATACCTTTCAGTACTGTACCTTCTGTTCTGGAGATGGCATGTCAGATCAGGATAGTTAAAGTAGTCTTGTTTATCTGCAAAATAAAAAGTGAAGGACAATATAACATTTGTGTAATGGTACTGCCTGATCTAACAAGGAAAAGTTGTTTTTAACAACAGGTTATTGATGGGGTATATGTGATTCACAACTTACTAACAAGGAAGGCTCAAGAAGAATGTGCTGCTCTGATATTTGGAAACTGACTTTCAATCTGTCATGTAATGAGCACTGCTCTTGTAACATGGTGCCTGTTTGTAGGATATGTCAGTTTAAACTGGGAGTTCAGCTTCAGAGGGTAGTGTATTCCTTTACAGTATTATTTAACAGTATAATATCCTAATTTGTGACAGAGTCCCTGTACAGCCCAGAGCAAGTAATTCAACTCATTTCTCAGTTCCTCTGCTGCACTCAGAAAAGGAAAATGGTATTTCTCTAACTGCAGGGAATGCTGAAAGAACAGAAAATGCTGAAAGTGGTAAGCTGGTAAAGGTGAACTTTCTAGTACCTTCTCTATATAAGATAAAATTTAAAAACTGGAAAACTAGGATGCAGAAGATCCCCCTATACGAGAGGGTATGTGATACCTTAACTTGAGGTTTGCAGGTGGCTTCTGAGTGTAGTTTAGTGCATGTGGGATTGTCATCTGGAGGAGAGAGAATAGGTGGCTAAGAAAGATACACTCTTGGGATTCAGAGAAAGTTATGTCACATTTTTATAATTATATTTATTCTCCTTTTTAGCAGTCAGGAAACTACGTGGAATAATAAATAATGTTTTTCCTTCAGGGACTGGATGACAGGTTCTCAGCTCTTTAAAAGAGAGATGTCCTGACTTGCCTCCAATTATGGTCAGAAAAACCAAAAGGAAAAAAAAAAAAAAGGAAATAGGAGCTTTGGAGAGAGGTGTCAGCTCACTTAAATCCAATTGAAAGTTTGCAGAGAACTAAGAGAATCTGGTCCATATACTTCACAGCTCAGTGAAAATTATCACTTGCCAGCCATCATTTATTTCACATTGTAGTAATGTGAGATCTGGGTGTTCAGATATGTGGACAATGTAGAAAATTTCACTTAGCACTTGATATAGGAAAAAATGGAAAAAGAAAGAAAAAGAGTGCAAGCATATCTGCAAAAATCATATGTTCTATTAAAGTAGGTTTATTAAAATTGTTTTAATTTATGTTTTTGACCTACATTGCTACAATAGTTTTTATTTACATTAGAACATAATAGTTCTGTGCTTAAGACAAATTTTTTCATCTCCTCTGTCATTTCCCTTTCCAATGGCATTGCCTGTGCAGCATTCCAAATGTGCAGTAAGAAGCAAGAGGCAGGCTGCCCATATACACTACAAGCTGTGTGACCAGACACGTGGGCAAGAGGAAAGGCTTAGGCAAAACTCTGACTGGGAACCACCAGGAAGTCAACAGTGCCTGGGGGTTATCTCCAATCTAAAGACAAAGATCTCGAAATTGACCCTGAGATTAGGTAAATTAGTTAAGTTCATTATAGAGCAGTACTAATAACACTGGGGTTCGGGGTTCAATATCCATAGGGGCCATTCACTTAAGAGTTGGACTTGATAATCCTTCTGTGTCTCTTCCAACATTCCAAGAATATTCTGTGATTCTGTGAAATTGCTGGTTCCTCTGGGTCTCTGAGGGACTGCAGGTGACCAGGAGGAATGAGGTCCTCTCTGTGGCCAGCTGGACTGTCCTGCAGCAGGGTAGAAATTAGTTTGGAACCCACAGGATGCAGGACCCCTTGCCTCTGAATAATTATACAAAGCAGACTGCTCCTGAATCATCATACATGAGGTGACAGATCTTAGTCTGACACTCTAAGGCAGCAACAGTCTCACACTTTTTTGCTGGAGTACCAGAAGACCTGAAGCAGGCTCTAGGGACTCCCAGTTTACAGGCTGCTAAAACTGCACACAATTCAGAGAGTCCTAGAAACACCCTGGCAGATCATATGGATTTTCCATGCTCTTCTTGGTAGCTTTTATTTACATCAATTGACTAATATGAATCTGCCTAAAACTTCATATGTACAGTGTCCTGGTTTAGGGCAAGTTTGGGAGAAAACCTCCAAAGGGGTTTCCTCTAGAAAGCAAATTCAAGCAGCCTCTTCCCCTACTGGTTCGGGAAAAGATTTCCTTGGAGAAAAGTGGAAAAAACTATTTATTTAACAAGCGAAGTATTCACCAGCACAAAAAGTGAACAATATTAAACAATAAAACCTCTGGCCACTCCAAAGAGATGACAAACTTAGAAAGTCCCCTTGGTGGGCTGCAGCTTGGCTAACCCAGTCTGTTATCAGTCCCTCTGGCACTGGGAATGCCACAGGTGTGAGTTCCCAGTGCTCTTCTGGGTGTGCAGTCCGGAGCAGGGTTAAACAGTCCCAAGAAGAAGAAAAACCACACAGTCTAGGGAACTTCTCTGCCTCAGCTAGCTAAAAACTAACTGGAAGCAAAGGAGAGCTCTATCCCACTGTCTGTCCATGCTGCAGACAACACAGTCCAGGAGGAGGATGTGGGGGAGCAGATGCAGCTTCTGATAACAAACTGTGCTCTTCTCTCCCCTCCTTTGCTCTCAGAACCTGTCTTAAAGGTGCAAAACTTATTTCTGGGCTAAACAGACAAATGGGGATAAAAGCATCATGAAGTCACCCCAGGACATACAGCAAACAAAGGATATTGCAAATTTTTCCAAAGACTCTCCACAGTAACTTTAACCTGTGAGTTTGGTACTGAGAATGATGAGATTGTGCCAACTCAAGGCACAGCAACTGAAGGTTTCTTACACAAATGGAAGATGCTGAATTTCAGACTCCCACTGGAGCTTGTGCTATACTGGTTAGTGAGATAAAGAGTAGTTTGATTATCTGTGTGTCTCTAATTGCACTGTCAAGGTTATGAAACGTTTCTGAACTTGGGAGATGTGAATAACAGGCTTTGCAATGTTTATGCAGCATCTCCTGAATGCCAAAAAACATTCCTTTAAAATAAATCATGGTAAGTTCCCTATGTAGACTAATGTTAGTCTTATCTATTAGAAAATGGTGTTGCAGGTACTTTCCTTGGAAAATAAAGCTATATTTGAAGATAATGAATTCAGCATGTGGGGGTCAGCTCAGTTATAAAAACCCTCCAATGCTTTTTATTCTACCGTTATCCAATAATAAAGCCTTTTTATGCAGATAATATTTTATTGTACCTGGTTTATGTGAAAAATACTGTGAAACAGTTTAAATTATAAGGCAGAGCTCTTCATTGTGACACTTATTTTAAGAAAATTTGATATGAAGTTGCTTTGGGTGGCAATATTTATTACAAAATATTAGATACAAAGCATCTCAAAAACTTTTTGGACTCAAGTTGGGCTGCAAGAGAATAACTTTGGTTTAATATGGTCTTCCTTGCTCACAAATGAAAAACAAGCTAATGAAGAAAAAATCCTCAAACTTTAAGAATAGTTTGCCTGTACTGTTAGTGATAAAAAGAATACTTGAAGTTTGTACTATATGTGAGAATTTTTTTCTTTTTTTTCCTTATTGTTATCTTTTATAACTACTCCTGCCAAGCAGACTAAATACTCAGATTTAGGAAAATGTGCTGATTGGTTTGTAAGTGGCAACCTTGCATTGTCATATGCAATGCATTGGGAACTAACTGATTAATGCCACTCTCCTGATGACTGTTTAAACTTCAGGGAGAGTGCTAGAATAAGAGTTTTAAATCCTAACACTTCTCTGTGTGATATCCATGAGAAACAGAGTCATTCAGTGATGTGTCATCACAGACTAAGCTTTTAAAAAGCGTATTATTCTGCAAAACAAGCTGCCTCATACCCTGTCCTTCTCCTCTATGATGTTTACCAAAAATAAAAGGAAATCCTCTCTGGTGCTAAGCTTTATGCTACCAAATCACAACCCTCTTTGATTATCTTTCAAGAAAATTCAGCCAGAAAAGACCAACCCCAGCAGCTAAGCACTCTGCCCTTTCTGGATTAATGACAATAATGAATGCTAGAGCTCCAGCAGTTGCAGCAATATGTACTAAATGAATGCTGCCAGCACTCAGTTTTTAAGCATTCAGTACTGGGCTATGTAGAGAGTCTCTATCTTCACATATTAAACCTATGGTTGGTTTCAGCTGTCTCCTATGGTTTTCCTTTTGCTCTCCAGATCCATTTTGGGAAATGTAGAAATCAAGATGTAGGAAAGTGTACAGGCTGTCAATGAAAAAAATAGCTCTTCATGATCTGACTGTGCCACTGCATGGTAAAAAATTTCAAATCCAGAGAACTAAGAGGGTAAAATTCCCTACAGTAAAGACACTCACCTGGGTTGTGATGACAGCTTTACTATGAAACTTCAAGACTGATTAGGTTTTTTTAATCATATGATGTACACATATTGCCTGTGGAGCAGAGAGGGATATACCTTATGGCTATGAAGTCACTTTCTGTCTCCATTACTCACTACGTGACCTGGTGAGAGTAGAAGTCTTTGCTTCAGAGCAGCAAAGCTTGTACAAAAAAGGCAGAAAGTACAGTGTACTTCTCCTTGCCCACCCTCTTTTCACACCCAGCCAGATGCTTAGCAATGCTTCGTTTTAGCTGCATGTCCTATCTAAAAAAATGTCAAGGAGGGAAGGCTTGAAAGTATTATCTGTCTTCTTTGATCCCAGGCTCTGAAATACTGTGCTTGTGCAGAAAGGACCTCATTCTCACACTGCCAGCAGTGCTCTGAAAGTAGGATCAAAGTACTTAGGTGACATAGGAAGAATGTATTCCCTGCCTGCAGAAGAATTTAGAAACCACTGTAGGTAGAAATATAGTCCTAGGTCTGAGATATATTTAAGTTAAATGATGAAGATATCTATACCTGAGTTTGTCTCCATTTCCACTCAGGACAGACAAAAAGGAGATGGGTCAATCCTAGCTTGTGTGGCTGGGTGAAGATTCTATTTGTCATGTCTAGTAATGCTTTTTTATTCTTTTTGTGGCTTTATTTTCTTTTTTTTTTCTTGGACAAAATAAAAAAAAATACACAGGATACAGTTTAAATGGCTTAAACATTTAAACATTGAACAGTTTAAATATTTAATAAAATCCCATGACACCTGTTTTTACAAAGTAGAATCCTACTTTTTCCTCCTGAAATCTTTGAAATATATTTTAAGTAGAGAAGCATATATGAAATTTAAAATGGATCATCATAGTCAGAATTTTGCAACTAAATGCCTATTTTCCACTGAAAGCATTTTTTTTAAGGATAAATGTTTTTGTTTACTTGTTTGTTTCCTTGGGGTTTATTTGCATGGGTCTTCTGTTCTTTTTGTCTCTACCATGCTCTGCAAGTAAGACGAGAAATATCTTATTGGAAGTATTTAAAAGAAGTCTCATCATTATAGAGGTCAGGCAATTAGTTTTTAAGATCATATTAGTATTTTTATGCCAATTTAATTATTTTACTGTGGTGAAATATTTCAATTAGAATAGAGTTTTGCTAACAGTAACTTAAGATCTTTTCCAATTTACATTTTCTTTTAACATCAATTATGATTGTTTGGAAAGGACTTGAATTGAAGAATACTGCTGAACTTCTGGAAAAAATGTCATGACACTTAAATTACAGCTTTCAACCTCTACCATGATGGATGTTTAAGTGTTAAAACATTTACATTGTTATATGCATATGACACATTTTCTAGGTTCTTGTATCTTCAGAAATACTTTGCAGCCAAGCAAACATATAAACTGCACTGAATTATGCATGAAAAAATATTTTAGGGCTCCATCTGCTAGGCATTTTTTATAGTTTGTTTCTTAAGTTAAAAATGTTTACACTGCTTTATATTAAGTATAAAACTAGTTGCAGCACCTTAAAGGATTTTATCTCCTATTTTATTTCCTATTTTCTGCACTGTATTAGCACATGACTAAACATATTCCTTGTAAGAACACAAGCAGAAAGATCCTAGTTCAGCAGGGCATTTAAACAAGGTTTGCAATTTCCACTGTGTTCAGGAATTTTGCTGATTGAGACCATTGAAGAGAAGATTAAGTAATGCATAATATTTTGCTTATACTATCAATAATTCTAATTTACTCTAAACCAAAAATATTTTGCATGTTTTAATTGCCAGGTGTTTCCAACCTTTCCCATTCCATAATTTTAGGCTTTGCCCATCACATCTTTTTAAGCTTGCATCCAGCCTTGCTTTTTTTTGAAAATGCAATGCAAGTTAATATTTTTTTTCTGAGCTCTACAGCGAGTTACTTCTGTTACTAGGATACTGTTTACCATAAAGATCATGATTTAGAATGTACTGGATAAAAAGGAATAAAAAACTAACAGAACAATGAAAAGCTTTCTGAGAGGATAAATCCAAAGGCATTGATGTTCTCTACTATCCAGCTATAAAATGTACCTTTTTACATGGGTCACAAGAAGCAACACTAAATCTGTTGGATTCCATTTTTAAAACAGAGGACAAAAATATTTAAATGAGAGGTGAAAGAAGCATTTTACACATGGAGATAGAAATGAGCTAAGCCCAGCATTAGCTGCTGTTACATTGACTTATGACTCCACAGATATAAAATGCTGTTGAAAGGACATCAAATAAACTAACATCCAGGAAAAATGGATTCAGGTATAAAATATATTAATTTTTCAAGTAACCACAGAAAAATATAAAAAAAAATTGTACATCAGCTGTGCTCAGCTCAGCTCTGATACTTGGATGCATATTGTATATTGATGTATACTTGGAAGAGTGTTTGAGAAGTTGTGGCAGTCTGGTGAAGTTTCCACTGATTGAAAAAGGGGGAACATAACCCTCATTTTTAAAAAGGGTAAGAAGGAAGACACAGGAAACCACAGGTCACCCAGTCTCACCTTTGTGCCTAGCAAGTTTAGGGAGCAGATCCTCCTGGAAACTATGCTAAGGCACATGGAAAATAAGGAGGTGATTGGTGACAGCTGATATCTTCACTGAGGGCAAATCCTGTCTAAGTTTGGTGGTCTCCTAGGACAGGGTTACATCATTGGTGGTTGAGGGAGTGGTGACTGATGTCATCTACCTGGACTTGTGCAAAACATTTGACGCTGTCCCCCACAACATCCTGGTCTCCATACAGGAGAGATGTGGATTTGATAGATGGATCACTTGGCACATAAGGGATTGGCTGGATGCTTGCACTCAAAGGGTTGTGGTGAATGACTCAAAGTCCAGGTGGAGACCAGTGACGAGTGGCGTTCCTCAGGGCCTGGTGTTCAGACCAGCTCTGTTTAACACCTTTGTTGGCATCATGGACTTAAGTCCAGGCCTGGGATTGAGTGCACTCCCAGCAGGTCTGCCAAAAAAGAGCAAGTTGTCAGGTGGGGTCAGCATGCTGCAGGGAAGGGGTGCCATCCAGAGAGACCTAGACAGGCTTGAGAGGAGAAAACCTTAGGAAGTTCAACAAAGCCAAGGGCAATGTCCTGCATGTGGGTTGGGGCAATCTCAAGCACAAATGAGGGTGGAAAATGGATTGAAAGCAGCTCTGTGGAGAGGGACTTGGGGGTGTTGGTTGACAAGAAGCTCAACATGACTGATCAATGTGTGCTTGCAGCCCAGAAAGCCAACCATGTCCTGGGCTGCATCCAAAGCAGTGTGGGCAGCAGGGTGAGGTACTGGAACCTTCCCCACGGCTCTTCTCTAGTGACAGCCCACTGTAGTACTGAGTCCAGCTCTGGGGCCCCCAGCATAAGTAGGATATGGACATGTTGGGATGGGTCCAGAGAAGGGTCATGAAGATGGTAAGGGGGCTGGAGCAGCCCTCCTGTGAAGACAGAGAGTGAGATTTGATGCTGTTGATCCTGGAGAATGCTCTATGCAGACCTTTGAGCAGCCTTCCAGTCCCTCTCAGGAAAAGAAAACTAGAGAGGGACCTTTCACCAGGGCATGTAGTGATGGGAAAAGGGGTAATGGCTTTAAAATAAAAGAGAGCAGGTTTAGATTAGATATTAAAATTCTTTACCGTGAAAATGGTGAGACACTGGAACAGGTTGCTCAGAGAAGTTGTGGAAGCCTCAGTCCTAAAAGTGTTCAGGGCCAGGTTGGATGAGGCTTTGAGCAACCTGGTCAAGTGGAAGGAGTGTCTGCCTATGGCAGGAAGTTTGGAACTAGATGTCTTTAAGGTCCCCTCCAAGCCAAAACATTCTGTGATCCTATAAAAAGATCTCTTTGACTTGGACAGCTATGAAGCCCTGTAATTGGTAGAGGAACTCCCTCTAAATGCCTAATTTTTGTACATAAATTTAATGCAAAAATGACCGTCAAGGTTGCCAGAGGTATATCATATTTGTGTTAATCGTAAACAATAAAATTAAACACATAGGTTTCCCCCTGCAGTTGTGCTGAAAGAGAAATTCTCAAAGCTAATTGTAGAGGAGGAAGCAATCCAGAAGTAGTGGTTTTGAATATCTTGTTGATCTGGGACAAAGGATGTCCTCCAGCATTGCCAGCAGCTTTTATGGTAAATCTATTATTATTCCCTGAATAAAAGGAAATAAATACTTATGTGTGATTTCACCAGACTATATTGGTCAATGTTACAATAATATAATGTTACCAAATGTTTAGACAAAGTAAATGTTGGGGCAGATAAGACATATTAATTTAAGAAACATGATAACTGCCTCTAGCAATGAAGAAATTCTTCTTTACTTCACCTATATTTAAAATATATTTGGAAAAATATCCAAGTTTTATTTGTGCTTTTTTTAGTTTGATTTTTTTTGGGGGGTGGTTTTGTTGGTTTTCTGGTTTTTTTGCTTGTTTGTTGGGGTTTTTTTTAATAAAAGACATTAATAGAAACTACTTCAGATATGTTGGAATAGATGCTGTGATCCCAGACTGAAAATGTAATATATACATGTTTCTAATTCTGTTTAAACCACATTTGTGCATAGGAACATGTAAGTTTGTTTGGTATGAATCACTAAGACAATAATTGTGCATTCTCATTTCTCTTCCTCAGTGTAACCCTGCTCTTTACCTACTTCCATTACAATGTAACATCATAATCCTAAGTACTGTCAAATAACATGTGAAATATAATGCCAAATTGCTACTACTACTAAATAAAACTCTAAAGCCTATTAAAATGTAGCTTCCAAAGGAATAACATCACTTAGAATCATAAATTAATCCTTGTTCAGTTTTGTGCTTACAAGGTTAAACTGCAAACCAGCAGCTGGGTAAGCTCCTTAAAAAAAGTCTCATTCTGTCTACATTAGCTGCACCAAAATCTTAAGTATAGCTATATCCAAAAGGGAAGTAATTTGACATTAGCAAAATATCAGACTCAGACTCACACACTTTTCTTACCTTTCTGCATGAATACTATAGGCATGTATTTCCTTGCATTTCTTAATGAATTATTGGCACTGACTTCCTCAGACAATGCAGCAAGATACAATATATCCAAGAATCAATATATCCAAAGGGTGATGTTTTCCTCTGGACAGATCCTGAGCTGTGATCCTGATCGCTTGTTTCTGTTTCTAGCAATTCGTAATTCATAGAAGAACAGAATAGAGAAGTTAGCAATGAACCCTCCAACAAAACAAGGAAAGAAACAGATATTTCTAAAGATTTTAGTGTCAATCTTTCTGGAACATAAAATAGTGAAAAAAAGAAAAGTTCAGAGTTGAAGCAAAAGACTCTCCAATCTTATGCATTATTAATTGCCTTAACAGAAGTGGCATGTACTCATCAACATTAATTAGAAAATTCAAAGCATATTAATCTATTTAAGGAGTATCATATTATGAAGCCTACCCAGTGTAACTGATTATTTAGAAGAGATAATATGTAATTTTTAGTGGACTGTCAACAACTTTTACTAATCGCCTTAGATGAAAATCAAGCCTAGTGATCACAGAAGAGCATGGTTTCTTTATCCATGTTTCAATATTAATTTACATTTAGTTTTGCATAATTGAAATGAATTACCATAAATGTGCATTGAATAATTAAGAAGTCAGTAACCTGATTTCAGCAGAAAGTTAAATTTTAGTTGCACAGAAATGTTTTCTGTATTTTTTTAAATTTCTGTCCATCAAATTTATGTACTCTTTATTCCATTGCAATTGTCCTCATTTTCATCATCAAAGAGAAGCAGCATTTCCTAAAGAAGAGATGAACACTGTTGCTAACTTTAAGAAGTGATTAACACAAGATATTCAGGGTGAAAATTCAATGAAGTGGGGGAATGAGGTTTAGGAAAAAGGTTTAATCACTACTTCAGAAGATACACCAATGCAAATAAGTGAAGCTGCAGCTAAGTTCCCTTAACTGGTGGGTACCTTTAATAAAACATCCTTAAATAATGTAATTTCAAGTAAGATTCCTCTACTCTCCTCACCTCCCCTCACTTTGGAGTTGGCAAAGGACACGTGTGCAGAGGAAGGGATGGTGATGAGGAAGGCATGGCTAGAGAGGTAGCCCACAAGCTCTGTGAGGAGAAGACCTACCAGCTGAAATGTTCATGGTGAGGCAAAGAAAGAGTTGAAGGTATGATCAAAACACCAGAACAAAATAACAAATGCACCAGAGAAACAAAGCAGTAGTGTCAACAAGGGTACTCCTTTCATCAAAGTAGAGAAAAGAGTAATATCTCAGCCCTAAAAAGTAAACTGAAAATTTTGATTGGTCCTCTGAATGTCAGTGTTTGTAAATAGACTTGGACTACATTGTTTCCCTGCCTACATAGGCTTCTTATCCCTTAAGGGTAAATGATGAAAATGGTCAGCCATATACATGGTTCATGATTAATGCATTCAGTGGTAGACATTAAACACTAAACATTTTGGAGAAAAGATTCTAGAGCCTTCCATGCAAAAATAATTATCTAATTTGTTGAAACTAATTTATTGTTAGGAGGCCTTTGAAAGCAGGTACTGAAGCCACTGTGTGTTGCTACATATTTACCTAGATTGTCTGTCCTCAGCTTTTTCTGAGTCTTTGTATGAGTAAGATTAAATAACACTGACAGTTAAAAAGCCTTGATTTAACTTGCATAGATATAGCTGGAGATCCATGCCAGACCTGAGTTCATTTAAGATGTTGCTTGACAACCTGATCCTTTGAACTCAATCTGTACTTGATCTTGCACCTCAATGTTGCCATGGCTCCCAGATTAAATAATGTAACTATTTTGCCCTAAAGGCGCACCAACAACTTATATATTTGCAAAGAGGTCTTCTTGGTTATGCTTTCAGGTCTGGAATACTGATGCATAAAATCTCTTCATGCACAAGCATGCACATCATTAAGTTTCCTTTATAAACCTTCAGAATACCCTATGGAAAGAAAAAAATAGAAAAGGATGTAACTGGAATTTCTAAAACTCCATTAAAATAATTGTTATGGTCTCCAAACTGTTAACCTTTATGATAATATTTTCCACAGTAGCTGTTAAATTGCTTCCTGAAACGTGCCAGAACAGGTGACATTGACAATATGTTCTTCATTTTGCCACATCTTCAATGGGTAAAAGTGATGCTAACAAGTCTTCACCAATAATTATGATCCCCTAAGAAAGTATTGCCTCTATCTTTCTGTAAGATATAAAAACGCTGAAGGGCATACCACTGTCACACCACGTCAAGTGCACTTTGGAATATCATAAACAAAATACAACATCAAATAACAATGCGCCTCATGTGTTTGGAATCTAGGTGCATAAATGTATTCTAAATGTAAGCAGCTTTTCTTCATGGAAAAGCATGGTGATTTAAACAGTAGTAGCAAAACATTTTTCTATGAAAGGCTAGAGCTGCAGGAGGTGATGGAAAGCTTTGTGATGTCATGTACTTGAAAAGTCATGATTGCTAGCTACAGAATATATATTTTAAATTGTTTTTCAAATGTTTACCACATTAGTTTAAATTCAAACTGTGCAATATGTTGTCATGGTGGCAAACCATTCCCAGAAATCACAGTATTTCCAAAGAACTATCTGTAGTGAAGCAGAATATTCATCTAAAATGGGCCATTTTGGTTTTTATTATGAAACTTTTGGTTGCATAATTAGAGAGGAAAACCAGATGAAATAAATTTAATTGGATTTTATTTCAAATATTAACTACTTTGAAAAAAATATTTTTCTTGATCTATTCCTTTCTCTTTCTTCCTTTTATGTTCTTCCTCTTTATTTTGAATTTTTTTTTTAAGATTATGAAAATTTGGACTTTTTTTTTTTTGAGGAAAAACATGAATGTGTTTGAATGAAAACTTTAAATTTTTACAAAAACTCACTATCTTTCATTAATGACAAATATAAGAAGCATTTTACTGCTAAGTCAGTGTTGTCATTAATCTGTTTTCTGTGGGTTAATGGTCTTATGTATGCCCTAAAAGCATTATTGCAAGGTAAAAGGAAGAATGTATGTCTGATGCCTACAATCAGGGATATGAATCCAAATATCACCTCAGGACTAGAAGGGCATCATTTTTCAATTACCAGGTACTCCCAGCTATTTGTGACTCAACTCTGACAGTTAGGTACCTTATGTTTTGCTATAAAATATAACATTCTGCTGTAGTTCAACATTTCTTTAATAGACATTTTTCAGCCAGTTTAGATTTTTCTTTTCAGAGGAATACAAAGTTTTGTCTAAACTAAAGAGTGACCTTTTTTTGTGATATTTGTTAATACTCTTTGAGTATTCCCTGCCCTCTGCCACAGTGAAGTCTGTTCTTTTTTAAAAGGCTTTGGAGCATGCATTATTTCAGTGCTCAAGACACGTTATTGTCCCAGTCAATGTTTCAGCAAAGTGCTCTGTTACTGCCAGAGCACAGATAGCTCCCATTCAGCTCAGTGTTAGATAACTCAGATTCTTTAACCAGATTACAGAAACAGAGAAAAACCATATGGCTGAGAAATTAGTCTCTATCATATGTACTACTTTTACCACATTCATATCTTTGAATTTATAGGGTGTGCAAAGGCCTCTCACATAAAAGGTCCAAGATAGGGAGCAACCATATTCTTCATGCTGGAGGAGTTCATCAGATATAGTACTGATTCCTAATGATGAGAAAGAAGGGACTCTGGTAGAAGTACTTTCTGTGTTTCTGGTGGTTTTATCCTTGCCTTGAAAAGCAAGATAGTACTGAAATAATACTGAATAACACTGATACAATGAAGATGAATTTCCAAATTAAACTCTAGCTATTCTGCGTTACAATGATACATGTAATCTTTTAAAGAACATCTGAAATTCCACTGTTGATCAGTCTGAGTTCCTTGCATCCACAGTTTTTGGCTGTTGATACTGTTTAAAACAGTTTATTAATGTAATCTACTGCCCACATCAATACTAATATACTTAGCATTAATCTTCCGTGTTGTGTTGCAAGAGCTCTGATTCTCCTGCCTCCTCACTAGAAGCTGTCTGCCATCAATCAAGTCGTCATGACATGCCACCTTTTTTTTTTTTTT